>CABHPP010123806.1:0-25184 GCA_902168425.1 Peromyscus attwateri
CTGCTTCAGACATAGCCCAGCACTTCAGTCTACCTGGCTGCACCAACATCGTTTCTACTAGGGAAAATTCTGTGGAAAGAGTGGAGTAATGACTTCAGGAGTGGTCCAGATGCCCCACACTCCCAGGCTGTGCCCAACTCTCCGAGAGACTAGACAGATCTGTACTCAGATTAAAAAAAGAAGAAAAAGAAGAAATCCCTGTGGCTAGTGAGGGTTGGCTTTTAGGCCCAGACAAAACTGCAGCCCCCAACACTGGGTATGTCCTGAACTTGGGTAAAGGCTGCACTTTTAGGGAGCAGTCACCCTTCTTCTGCATGTGGCTTTCAGGTCTCTTATAGCCTCCCAGGTCTCAGGGTTTGAGGGGAAGCAAGCCACGGGTGCGGGACTGACCACTCTACAGAACTGAGCCACAGCCTCACACCCTCCAGAAAGGAAGGAGGCAGTGCAGAGGTCCTGGGGTCACTTGCTACTTAGGCTGTGTACATGAAAGGTTGAGGGGACAGATCAGAAAAACGCAGATGTGAAGCCTCAAAGCCACGCAGTGACAACTGGAGCTCCATCCCTGCCTGGTTCCCTTTGGCCTGCTTCCTCTCTTGCATGATGCATTCAGGTTCGAGGGTTCTGTCCCTCCTTCCTCTTAACCACTAAGAAGAGCTCCACATCACACACACGCAGCAGCATTGTCACCCAGAGCAGCAACGCCACAGCCACGGTGACGTCTCTAAAGACACCGCATACGGTCTCTTGCTGAAGCCACCCTCCTTCCCTTCAGAGCCTAGAATACCAATTGTCAAGAAAACTTGAGCATTTAAAGCATTTAAACTTAGCGAGGTAGCTTAGCTAAGGCACTTGTTGCCAAGCCTGCCGACCCACAAGGAATGAAAGAACCAGCTTCCCTCCCAAGAGTTGTCTGCTGACCTCCACACACTCACTGTGGTGTGTGCTCCCCATCCAGATACAAAATGAGGAAATGATTTAGACCAGCTTCTCTGATGTACCCCCGTGCTTCTTGCACTGAGTTGGAAAACCTATAGTAATTTGTGATAGGCTGAGTGATTGAGAGATGATGTGTGCTAAGCAGGGTGATGCATTATTTTAAGGCCAGCTATTTCTGAGGCTGGGAATTTAGGTGGGCAATTTAGGGAGACCCTATCTCAAAATAAATATAAGGAAGACCACATCCGCAAGGGCACCCCTCCCCAAGGGAAATCTGGATGCCCAGGCACACAAACCACAGCAAATGATTTCAGGCATAGTTGCATTTATTCTGATCTAACTGTCCCTAAAAAACCACGGGACTGCCTGGCCTTGCACAGATGGGTGTGGCCCCCTGTGCAGATGGATAACCTTGTTCCAGTTCCAGCCTTTTATTCAAAGTGAGAGCTGAAAAAAAGGGGAAGTTTAAAGAAGTGCGGGGTGTCCCGTGACGGGGAGAAAGGACAGTGTACCTAGCCGCTGGGCAACAGTGCACAGCCGCCTATCACCTGATGCATTCACCTCCCCACAACCTGCCCCCAGCACACTGAGGGAAGGCAACCTATGCCTAGGATGCAAGTCCAGAAAGCTGGTGGGAGGGAGGGTGGGGGCTGCTGGGTGCTCTGTTGGCTCCCAGCTGCATCTGTGCTACTTTCTCAGTACTGCATCGGGCATGCTAATGCGAAAGGAGAGCGCAGCTGCCCGTTTGAACAGCAGCAACAGAAACTGGACGGAAGTTCTGGAAGCCCTTGGTTTTCAGATGCAAGTTGAACAGCAGGGCTGCTGGTCCTAGGGCAGAAGCCTGGAAATGGCCTGCTCATTTTGATTACATTTCAGTATAGATTTCCTGTGGACACAGCTTATCCCCCACCCCCAGCTTCTGCTCCTGTCACCGGGCAGGAGCAGTGCAAACTCACTCTGCAGAGGAGAGGAATGCTGGAGCCAAGTCCACAGAGACTCACTGAGGAGCAGCTGGCCGCCCATGGTGAGCTGCAGGGAATTCATCCACAGTAATTATTTCCTGCTCAGTTGGACAAGAGAACTGGGGTTGTACAGTGGGAAGGATGATCTGGGGCTGGAGTGTGGCCTGTGGAAGCTCTTCAGGGGTTATTCAAGGACCGTGAAACACGTGGATCACTGGCTACAGAGTCTCTAAGCACCTGGTGAGACCCAACTAAGGTGGGCTGACCCAGCCTTTACCTGTGGTCACCTGTCAAACTGGACTTTTCACCGTCACTTTCCTAATATCACGGCTGCTCTGCTCACTTACTGTTGTCTATTGAACAACAAGAACAAAAATGTATTCTTCATATGGAGAAGAAACGAACGGGGAGGAGAAATAAGGGGTCAGAGCGAACAACCATCCAATCATCCAGCTGTGGACACTGTCCAAATAATGACATGGTAGCCACAGATCCCCCCCAAATACTGTGCTCTGTGGATCACAGCTAGTTAGTTAGTTAGTTAGTTAGTTAGTTAGTTATAGTTAATTAGTTAATTGAAACAGAGTCCAGATTGCCCTCACACTCACTCTGTAGCCCAGGCTCACCTTGAACTCAGAGCAATCCTCCTGCCTCCGCATTGGATTCTTAAGGTGTTGAGAGTTGCTATTGGAGAAACTGCCTGCATCTGAATGCACCTGAAGCTGTGGGCACATGGAAATCTTGTGAACACTCTCAGTCTGTTTTCTTTGATTTACTGACTTGCAGTTTAGTCAGATGGCTACTGCCTGCTCAGAAAGAGCATCACCTTTGTGATCACACATGGCAGCTCCCTTGCCCCGGAGCTCCAAAGAAGATGCCACCATCACTTGGCCTGAACACCACTCTGGTTGCTCAGAAGAAAAAAATATTCAAATAGCATTCTCCAGAACACCAAAGGCTTCAGAAGACTCCAGCAAAACCTTCTCAGCAGAAACCCAGGGAGTTTGTTTTTCCACAGTTATTGAAGATCTTTTTAAACTAAATTGTTATACATTGTTTCCAACGAGCCTATTCCCCCACTGACTCTAACCAGGCCGAGAACTCTTGTCTTTACAGTTCTTTTTTTTAAATTTTTTTTTACTTTTTTTTAATTAAACAGTTTTTTTTTTATTTTTTTATTAAACAGGTTTTTTTTTTAATTTTTTTTTTACTTTTTTTGAGAGTAGTTGGAGAGAGGTAACATCCATGATGTGTCAGTCACAGGGTCTCTTTGGTACCCAGCACAAAATAAAGCCAGCACCCAGGTTAGAGTCTGGAAAGGAAAGTGTTGTCCAGGAGTTTCCTGGGGGATGTGGGGGCTGGCTCTGAGCAATGGGTAATGGAGGGTTAAGAGGGAGAGCACTCCCTGTCAGTCCTGACAGCAGCTGGCCACGCACCCTGGTTTACAGGGTGGATACTCCCAGTGTGTTGTCCCAGGAGCCAGGCAGCTGGTCTAGACACGCAGAGCATGTCTGTTTATGGAGCTGGCTGAGAAGTGCTGGAAGCCTCTTGACAACAGGACCTGTGATGCACACTGGGATGCCAAGTCTGTGCTCAGGGCAGGTACACAGAGAGAGAAAGGCTGGCACAGCTCAGCAATGTCGCTTGGATTTTGCTCGTTTTCTCAGTCTGTAACAGGTAACCTAGACTTTAAGGTGCTTTACACTTAATATTTGCCTGTGCCAGAGAAGGATGCTTAGTGTGTAACATGGACTTGAAGGATTTATTTGAGGAGAAGATTTTTATCGGAAAGAAAGATGTACGTAGACTGGGCCAGAGTTTACCCCAAACCACCAAAATGGCTGTCTGTCCTCTCTCCAGACTGCGCTGCTAGCCGCAGGAGGTTCACACGATGGCACAGACCTCAGTGTGGGCTGGCTTGCGACCATCTCACTAACACTGTTGCTTTTGATTCCAGTCCCAATGTGTGCGCTGTGCAGAAGGTCATTGGAACCAACAAGAAATACTTCACCAACTGCAAGCAGTGGTACCAGAGGAAGATCTGCGGCAAGTCCACGTGAGTATCTGTAGCCTCCCAAGACCACCACCTGCCAAGGGGACCACAATGTGTGTGTGTGTGTGTGTGTGTGTGTGAGAGAGAGAGAGAGAGAGAGAGAGAGAGAGAGAGCCACCAAGGAGGCTACACTGTATGTGTGTGTGTAAGTCAGCTGCCAAGGAGGCCACACTCTGTGTGTGTGTGTGTGTGTGTGTGTGTGTGTGTGTGTGTGTGTTTCTCTCAGTCTTCATTAAATGATACAACTATTCAGAGGAGAAGCTATGTGACTCTGGGAATGAAAAGCTGTGGGTGAACTTACCCCAAAGGTCAGCCTTGCTCAGCAAGTGCCAAGGTAAACACTTCAGAAAGTCTCAGTGTGCCTAGAAGTCTGAACACCAGGGAGCAGCTCAGCAGATTAAGACTCGGGCTCTGCTGCTTACTTGGGGAGGGTTCGTCTTTTGTGTCCTCAGTTGTCTCCTGTGCAAAATGGACACAGCAGAAGGAGGGTTGAACTGAGCAGTATACGTAAGAGGACGATATGGTACCTGGCGCGTCATAACTACAAACCCCAGAATATGCAAATGGGGCTCACACACACAGAAGGAAGGGCGCACCCACAAAGTGTGATGGTCACAGTAGGCCTTGTGGGTGCCTCTCTTCATGGAGAGAGGTAGCCTTTGCCCTCACTGCCTGGCTGCCTGGGGGAAGCAGTTGAATGCATGTTCTAACAGAACTCTGGGGAAAGCTAATCAGCTTTGGCATTGACAATCAATAGACCTCAGAACTGACTCTCTCTCGCAGAAGACAAGATGTGCCATACAAAATCGCTTGAGCTACTTACTTGTGGGAGCCTGACCTTCCTCTTTTCAGCAAAATAGGAAGATTTCCCTGAACTTGCCCCAGTATGAGAGATTTTTAAAATGTGTTCCTTATGCTATCGCTTTCAAGCAACTGTCTCCAGCTGAGAGGAGGAAACATGTTGTTCCCTTAACGTGTTCGTTGAAATGAACACCACGGTGTGTGGCTCAGATTATGTTGAGCAGTTGTTGATCCTGGTTTCAGAGAGCGGGAGCGAGACCAGCAGCTCTCTGGGAGCCTCTGCACAGTCCATGGCAGCGGCTCACAGCCGATGGACAGCCCAGTCTCTGAGCAAGGTGTGAGCTGGGACACATCTCAGATCCAGGAACAGAGGCTCAGCAGAAATTCATGCTGTTTATAACACAAGGAGATTATGCAAATTCTATATGGAACATCCTTGCAGGACACCCAAGTTTTAAAAACCAATTACCTCCAGTACTGATAGATACATACATGATCTACTCAAACTTTAGTTGCTTAATTAAATGTGCAGTCAGATCCCACGTAATTACTTCTCAAAAGGTGGCCAGCATGCTGGTGCCAAGCGGCAGATCTTCATGTCAGAGCCTCGGGTTTTACAGGGCACCTGTAGCAAGCTGGCCACAGGGTGGCATTTGCCATGCTGTGTCAGATCAGCCTGTGTTATAGAATTTGACTGAGGAATTCATGGCGGCTTGATGGCATTCCTTGAGAGTTCCCAGACACATGATGTTGACAGTGAGTTGTATTGGTTTACTGACTTCTACCCATGTCTCTTCTCTGTGTGCCAGGATGAGGCACAAGCCACAGGAGGGTGCTGACAGATTGTCCTGGGTAGAGTCCTCTCCGCTAACCTGATTTGGTTTTGAGAGCACAGTGAGGTAGTAGGGCAGCCCTCTCACCCCAGTGAGTGTAGGAGGTGGGGGAGGCACCAGCCACCAGCTCCAGGAAGGGGAAGATGGATGGGGTTGTGGATGGAAGAATGGTGTTTGTAGTGGGGGTCAGTCAAGGTCTGAGGCCATCCAGGCTTTGACCTGGATCACAAAGCTAAGAGGAAAAAATATTCACATCCAACTCCTGAATGTGGCTGGGGCTTTGGGAAGCCTCGAAGAGGAAGTGAGCTGAGGAAAACATGGGCTGATAAAAAACTTTATGATCCCAGATGGAACACCACGTGCAGCCTTGGCCTCAGGAGATGGAGCTGCCTTGGAAGAGACCCAGGGGACTGGGAGGGGAAGAGGGAGAGATGGACCTCATCTCTGTGGTCCTCAAGGACCAAGAGCTTCACAGGAGAGCAGTGTGCATGGGAGGGAGGTCTCCGAGGGAGCTATTTTCTGACCTGATGTGGCCACAATTAAGTGCTAGGTGGGGGATGGGGGGCTGTACTGGCTGGAGTTAATGTCATCCTGGGAGACTGGGTCCCTAGGGGTGCTTAGTTGATGATAAGTGGGAACTAGAAGTGTGGCACTTAGAACAGAGGACTGTCTTGACAAGCCAGCACGGGCACTGGCGTTTTCTCAGCCAGATGTCAGGCGGGCTACAGCAGAAGTATGTACTTCTGAGACCAGAAGGCAATTTTGGTCCCGAAAACAGATGATGAGCACCAAGTGTGAGGTAAAGATCTTGCCATGTGAGGTCACCAGAGACATGGAAACAGGCCTAGTGACTATGGAGCCTAGAACCCCTTGTCTGTGCCTGTGAGGCTCTGGGTGCTGTCTTCCAGAGGGTAGGGGGTGGCTCAGCCACACTCACTGTGGTCCCTGCCACACCAGTGAAGCCACTGAGTCTCCCAACAGTCGCTGTCTGCATTTCCAAGGAGAGAAGAATCTGAGACTTTGATGCTGTGTGTCAAAGCAGCGAACGCTGTCACACTGATTTACTGCAGGATTCGGTCAGCAAAGGACTCCTGTTTGGTGGCTTGAGTGGATTCTATTCCTTAGCAGTTCACTTCAGCCTTTACTTCAGAGCTGTAGAGCCCCAGAGTGACGCAAGAGCTGATCAGACAGTAGACCTGTGGCTGACAGACAGGACCCGCTCTGTGATTTCAGGCAACCATAAAAGGATAGGGAACCATAAAAGTTTTATGTGTGGCTCTAGGCTCTAAGAGTCTAGACAGAAGCCTCTTATCTGAGGCCAGGGGATGGGGGTCTGCTCAACAGACAGGTGGAAGCTGACATAGCAGGGTGTCATAGCTGTGGCTGGAGCGACAGCATCCTGAGGTGATACAGACGGCCAGTGTGGAAGCGGGCAGGTGGGGGGTGGCAGCAGTCCATCACAAAGTCTTCAAATTGCCCCCCTGACAGACAGCACGGCTCACAGGTGAGAAGCCATTTTCTGGAGCCAAGAGGGGCTGACAGGACACTCCTGTTTCTCCAGCTCCTGGTGTTACTCAGCCCTTCAGCTACATAACGTAGTTCCTCAGCATTAGCAGAAATCAGACATGTCCTGAAGCCATCGGGGACATGGTGGCACTTTCCTGTCAGCTGGAAGGTCTACTTCTGGTAGATGTCATTCTGGCACAAAGAAGCCCTCCTTTTCTCCCTCCCGTGTATCCCTTCACCTGGTCCTGAGAGGAAAAGAGGCGTTCAGAAGCAGGCTGTACTGTCCCCAGACCACGGCTGTGCGTGTTTCCTGTCCCCATCCATAACTTGCTCTAAGATAACAGAGACTGAGCATACTCCAAATGCCCCATGAGGCAATGCTTTCCAAGAATTCTAGATCTAGATCATTCTGTAAACTAGTAGTCTGCTTAGCTGGTGTGGAATTTTGTTCTGTTGAGAATTTTCATGAGCCCATGTACTGTGTGGGGTAATGATCCCCCAAAGATGCCCACATCCTAATCTGAAACCTGTAAATACATTCCTTTACATGGAAAAAGGGACTTCACAGACATGACTGGGGTGTCTACCTTCGGTGAATCTGATGGGATCATAGGGTTCTTTGTAAAAGCGAGGCGAAAGAGTTAGAGTCAGAGAAAGGGGCGTGCTGACATCCACAGCTAGAGCAATGTCACCAAAGGCTGAGCAATCCAGTGGCCCAGAAGCTGAAGGGCAGAGAGGGGAGTATCCTGGCAGCTTCTAAAAGGAACATGGCCTTTGATTTTAGGCACATGAGGCCAATTTCTGACCCTAACCTTCAGAATTGTAACACAATAAGTTTGTAGGATTTTAAGCCACTGAGTTTTAGGTAATTTGTCACAGCAAGGTATCAGAAACTAATAATAACCCTTGCTGCCCTCAGGATGTGATTTGATCATCTGGCTTCATGGAGGGCTTTACTTTCAATGAAGTTGTGTTTGTTATGTTAAATTATAACTGAGCTTCTGTTTTAACAGTTCTGTGAGGGCGTTTTTATTTTCATCAGCTTTAGAAGCTCCACACTGAGCACTTAGAACACACCCCTGCACTGAAGTAGTTCCTGTATGTTTGCCCATTCCATTCCCCTAGTCATTCTCTGATCAAGTAGTGGGTGATTATTTAAAAAAAGAAAAAGAGAGAGAGAGAGAGAGAGAGAGAGAGAGAGAGAGAGAGAGAGAGAGAAGGAAGAAGAAGAAGAAGAAGAAGAAGAAGAAGAAGAAGAAGAAGAAGAAAAAGAAGAGGAGGAGGAGGAGGAGGAGGAGGAGGAGGAGGAGGAGAGGAGAAGAGAAAAAAAAGAAAAGAAAAGAGACAAAAGGAGCCCATTTGCAGATGAGAATACTGAGGCTCCAGAAGCCTGCACAACCTACTGAGAGTCATACACTGAGAAATGGGGAGCTCTGGCCACTTTGTGCCATCCCCTGGAGAATCAAGCCTGGCAGCTAGGGTCAGCAATGCCACAGGTATCCAAGGGAGCAGGCTAGGGTCTAGGTAGATTGTCCTACGTCTCTTTTTACAGCCGCACATCTGTAGCCAGGGTCCTAGAAACAAGTCCTCTTGGAGTCAGAGATGCCCTTTGGGCGGAGTCACTGTCACCTCTCAGTGGCTTACTTCAAGTCTGGTGGTCATTATGATGACTGACATGAGACTGAGAACCAGAACTTCTCATCAGACAACGAGTGTGGGATCTGGGGACACAGTCAGCATCCAACAGCCACCCAAATGCACTGCCATCCATATGGGAAATGCCATAAACCTATGTTCTGAAGTCACCTCGCAGCTCACTAGGCTCTGAAAGTTTCTGTGGCAGAGGCCTTCACTGGGGCACAGTCAGTTAGGAAAAGCCCAATTTTCTACTGGAAACTTCAAGAATCAGCTTAGCCTCTGTCCAAGGAATGGCATGCAG
Organism: Peromyscus attwateri; assembly: GCA_902168425.1. Lineage (NCBI taxonomy): Eukaryota > Metazoa > Chordata > Mammalia > Rodentia > Cricetidae > Peromyscus > Peromyscus attwateri. The sequence goes on from CABHPP010123806.1 coordinate 9,031, forward strand.
AAATGAGCCGCTCCAGGCTGGCAGTCCATAGGGCATGCCCATATCTAGATGCCGTGAGTGTGTGTTTGCTCTACGGTTCATCTCAGGCAGAGGGACGCCATGAGTGTTCCCTATCACAGGAGACTTTGCTCGGTCTCCATTCCTTAGTCCGCCTTCTCCCTGAGTGTGGTCAGTCTCCTGCCTCTTACAGCTAGGACAGCAGGAGACCCGTGCTGCACATTTTGGGGAGTGAATGTTCTAAGTTTGTATTAGCTCAGTGGAAAATAAATTTGGGGAGAAATTAGTGAGACTCTCCCCATCCAACCCAAGAGAAAACACTAGTTAGGCATGGGAAAGGGCACCGTCTTGTGCGTTACAGGAGCCTTTAATCAGAATCTAGCTGACGCCAGACAAGATGCAGAAGCCAGCAGCCTGGTCCTCCCTGCGAGGGGACATGTGGGAACTGGGGACATGCAAGTAGAGCCATCCTTAGTTCTGTCCATTTCTGCTGGGTCTAGAGAGGTGGTACAGACTCAAGTTCTATTCTTACAAAGTCTGTATATTCTCCAGGGGGAGCCTATGTAGAATGGAGCAGGGCACAGAGAGGGTAGGAGAGTTCGCTGTGGAGACTGCCAGCCCAAAAGGTCCTGGTCAAGAATGTGCCAGTCAGCTGCTTTCTCTGTCTGCAGTCCCAGCTGTCCCTGCGACCCTGGGCCTGAGCCGGCGGGTTCTGAAAAGGGCTTATGTTGTCTAGATATCTAGGAGCATGGAACTGCCTACTGCAGAGCCTTCTCAGCACAGAAGGCTGATGTCCTCTAATGAGAGCATGGCCTAGAGCTACACTCCCAGAGAGACACCTGGAATGGCTGCAGGTGAGCCCAGGAAGGAGAGTCTCCAGGGCAAGAGGATTGGAAAAGGCTTCACAAAGGGTTGTGCTTGGTTACAGCCTTTGTCTGGAGAAGGATTCACAGCCTTAGAGACTGAAGCTCTGCTGTGAGGACTGTGGCACAGAAGCCATGCCCATGTGAAAGCAGGGCATTGTCCAGCTCTGTGAGGGCCAGGGCGTCGAGCCCACCAGAAAAGCTTTGCCTTCAGCACTCCGGACACAGCACCAAATCTGTCTGCTCCCTCCAAATGTGCACTTGGTCAAGAGCAGTGATCAAAGAGCTAGCCTTGCTAAAACAGGGGAAAGCCTAGGGATATCCCCATGTGTCTAGGCTCTCAAGGACCACTTGGCCCATCCTATCCTACAGTTTGCTTTCTGACTATCCTAAGTTGTCTGTCCTTCTGAGACTGTTCTGCTTAGGTTGTCCCTTCCTCATCAGCCCCTCAACTTTCCACTTCTCTCCCGCGTCATTCTCTGTCCCTCTTGTACATACACATACACTTTGAGGACTTTATTTTCTTTTATCTTCATTGAAATCCTGGTGAGGCCACCCAAGCTGTTCAGCTTTCCTTTGGTTTGGGGGAGGGGGACTAGAACTCAGAAGCTAACATTTGGTGAATAGAGTCTGTGGGCAGGGTAGCTGGGCGCTCCAAGCCATGGAACATGAAGCAGCCATGTTCACCAAGGGGGCCCAGAGAGCACTTTGTGGATAGGGCAGTTTTTCCCAGATGCTTCTCCAACTCCGTGGAATTCCACATGGCACTTTGGGAGAATAACTGAATTGAGGCGATGGCTTTATCTGATTCCACCTTCCCAACTCTAGTCATAGAACCCTGGTGTTGTTTCTGCATTTATTTATTCTATTTACTTGTGTGTGTGTATGTGTGTGTGTGTGTGTGTGTGTGTGTGTGTGTGTGTGTGTACTCATGCAGAGGTCAGAGGACAGCCCAGGGGTATCGGTTCAATCCTCCATGTAGGGCTGAGGATCGAACTCAGGCTGCTGAGCCGTCTTGCCATCCAGCCCTGGTATTTATCAGAGAAAGCCTGGGATCCTGTATGCGTGTGTGCGTTCGTGCGTGCGTGTGTGGGTGTATGGGGGTACGGGGTTCCTGATGCTATAGGCTTAAAGCTTGGGGGTCTCCCTGGATCATAGAGCAGCTGCTTTAATTATGCTGCACTCTATGGTTCAGAAAAGAGAGGCTACAGAGAGAAGTGGGTTCCCAAGGTTACCCCCCTAGTCATGGAGGGATCTAAGGTGAGCCTCCTCATCCAGGAAGGCTTCTCTACACCACTCTGCCTTGGCAAGTTCTTCAGCAGCAGAGATGACACACATTCAGAAGCTAGCATTGTGGGTTGGTCAGTGTCAGCCCTGATGTCTGTCTAGTTCTTTAAGTACAGGGATTCAAGGTAAGAAGGGAGAGATGGGAGGTGTGCTGCAGAGCAGGATGCCAGAGGGTGGAGAGAGCAGGACACGGACTAATGTGGAGCCTGTTATTCCTCGGTCTAGGGGTTGGCGTCTGTCTAGCCAAGTGACACCTGTAACTCCCTGGCTGTCTGAGAACCTGAAACCTCCCCTGGGTGACAAATGACCATGTTTCATCTTCACTTAATTGAGTCTTTCCTGAACTGATTCCAAATGAATTCACAGGAGCCAGCAGTCTCCTCAGCCCACACCCCTCCCCGCCCCCAGCACCACACCTCTTCCCGCCTGCCTGCCTCCTTTCTGATGATGTCATCCCTGAACGAACAAGACTGGCAAATCTCTAAGATACAAGGTGGGGGGGGGGGGGACTGGATTGTTTGCATTTGGCTCCAGGCCTTGGGGGAGGGCGGAGGAGGTGGGGGCTGCACATCTGTGGGCAGCTGTGAGCACAGGGCTTCAGGCTCCTTCAGCTGCGATGTTATTTGAAACTCTCTCAGCTTTGTGGCTTCCTCAGAGTATGGGGTGGCTGAAGCATGTTTGGTGAAGTCCAGACAGCAGCCAGCATCCCACAATGGGCTCCTTGGAAGGAGAGAGCAGACAGGCTTTAGTTTTCTGAAGAAATGATTGTTAAGGGCCCTGCATGTCTTGTGCCATCCAAATGCAGAGGATCTTGCAAATAGGTGCTATTGGGGCCTCTGGAAAGACAATGGCGAGGTTGAAGATGAGGGCAGGTGGGGAGTAATTTATAAATAATCATCAAGAGATTTTAAATTTGAAACTGTAAACATGTTTTTAATAAGTTTTTTAATGGAAATAAATAGCAAAACAAGTGCCTTCATGAAGAGGCACTCTATTTTCATTTGAAAGTAAAAACCAAGAGAGCACAATGATCACCCATACTCTGCCCTTTGGGTTATTAAATCAAGTTCTAGAATAGCAGAAGAGAGACAGAAACCACAGCCCCTCCACCCTCCACACAAGCATTTTACATGTGTGTTGAGACCCAGAGAAGAGGTGGGACCGTAGGGGTGAGGTAGGTTCAGAGCTAGAACCCACACAGGGCCCTCCAGTCCCCCCAGCTCCTTCCCCAGAACACCATTCATTTGGTTGCCTGTGCGTGGTTGTTGGAGGTCATTGCTGGGTGAATTATGTTTCTGGTTGGGTTATTGAGTGTGCCACCTTCACCTGGTTTCCCAGTCAGTTGACTGCTGGTGCTGGTAACCATCAGAAACATTTTACAAGGCTGAAGTGAGGTGCTCCTGGCCACTGATCAGGACAATCATGATAGAGCACACGCTGTCCTAAGAGTAAGGGTGCTGTGCCTGCCGCCTGTTTTCTGTCGTCCCTGTGGCATTTCTGCCCTGAGGGCATCTGGGAGGAAGCGTGATTTGCTGAGGGACATACTCCTGTATCTCTCTTTCAGAGTCATCAGCTATGAGTGCTGTCCTGGATATGAGAAGGTCCCCGGAGAGAAAGGCTGTCCAGCAGGTGAGTGAGCCAGGCCCTGCCTGTGGGTGGATGGGATGGAAGGGCAAGAGGAAGAATTAGCCTGCAAAAGGCAACAGAATCATAGCAGAGTGGGGGGCATAAGGTTGAGTTGTCCCTCCCATGTGCTCACTGAGCCATAAGGTGCAGAGGATGGGAGATGAAAACAGTACCTTTCCCACACTGCTCACTGACCCTCACCAAGCAGGTGGAGAAAAGCCCACTCCACTCTGTCCAGCCTCTTCCCAGTGGCTGCAGGCTCTGACCTTGCCGTCAGTCGCTGGCAGGGTTCCTCGAGCATCTAATAAGGGTGACCTGTTAGCCCTTCAGGTGCTCATTAGCCCTGCTGGGGATCAGCCAAGATAACAGGTCTCTGGCCTCTGGACCAGCAGGAGGAGCACAGCAGACTAGGTGGGCTTACCCATAGGCAACAAAGGACCCCACAAATGGCCACAGTGAGCCAAAGACGGCGTGATACCTGTGAATTATATCAGAACCTTTAGTGCCACACAGCAATTATGCAGGGTTTGCATTTTGTTTTAGCTTTGAAATTCAAGATAGTTTTTAAATTAAGATATGAACAGAAATTTTAAAAAGAAAGCAATTTGACTTAGTGTCAAGATCATGATGATGTAGTTAGGTGGCCAGCGCCATGGCATTGCTAAGCAAAGCAGAGGGCAGTTGGAGAAATCAAAAGGGATAAGGGCGTTGGCCTATGGGGGGACTTAACTTTGGGGTGATAGTCTCAGATTATTTAAGGATGAACACTAGTCTGTGTATGTGCACACATTTGCTATCCTAGCTCTCAGGAAGCTGAGTCAGGAGGATCACCGTGAGCTGAGGGCCAGCCTGGGGCTACACAGTGAGTCTGTCTTAGAAAGTGAACAGACATCCAGTTGCCATCTAAGAGGGCCGTTTTCAACTGCAGGCAGTTCCTGAAAAATACACAAATGACCCGGAAGGTTTACACTTCTTTCACACTAGCAAAGCTGTTAGGGAATAAGTGGCAATAGCTAGGGAAGTCTATAAGACCAGTTTGGAGTTTCTCTCTTGTGTCTACCTGCTTTATCTAAACACACAGGAGCAGAAGGTTTGCTCTGCTGTGCTTAAAACAATTAGAAACTCCCCACTAGGCTGGTCCACACAGGGGGCATTTGGCTTACTGAGTGGTTCTACAAAACTTGAGTTTTAAGCACCCCCATCAACAGATGTCTGGGCTTTTCTCCACCCACCTGCCCGCCCCCTTTGCTCTGCAGCTGTGCCCACCGTCCCTTCTGACAAAGAAACAGGGTAGGTGTGTATCTAGGATGGACTCACACCCATCCCTCTGTCCTCTGCCTCTGCAGCTCTTCCACTCTCTAACCTTTATGAGACTCTGGGAGTCGTCGGATCGACCACCACGCAGCTATACACAGACCGCACAGAAAAGCTGAGGCCTGAGATGGAGGGACCCGGCAGCTTCACCATCTTTGCCCCTAGCAATGAAGCCTGGTCTTCCTTGCCTGCGGTGAGAGGAGCCTCCTGCTCAGGGCACTTGTCCTGGGAACCACCTTTCTCCTGAGACCTGGTCACACAGTGGGGTTCTCCTGCTGTGTCAGACATCCTTTCCCTTAACCCCTGAGGGAAAGTTAAAGTGGGGTGTTGCTAGTGTTTTCCTGCCTGGCCCACGGTCAGGATAAATCTCTTTCACCTGCCAGTCCCACAGCCGCTCAGACCCAACCAAGTAAACACAGAGACTTATATTGCTTACAAACTGTATGGCCGTGGCAGGCTTCTTGCTAACTGTCCTTATATCTTAAATTAATCCATTACTATAAATCTATACCTTGCCACATGGCTCGTGGCTTACCGGCATCTTTACATGCTGCTTGTCCTGGCGATGGCTGGCAGGCAGTGACTCCCTCCGCCTTCCTGTTCTTTTAATTCTCTCTGTTAGCCCCGCCTATACTTCCTGCCTAGCCACTGGCCAATCAGTGTTTTATTAGCAACACTTTTGCCATACAGAACATCCCACAGCAGTGGGGCTCCCCGGGTACCTTGCAGTGGCCTCATCTGCCCACTGATGCTTACTAAAGGAGGGGCCCTTGGCAGAAGAGGGGTCTGGGTCCACTTGGAGCAGGGGCCTCTCCCTTGAGTAGAGGGCTGCTGTCTCTTAACTGTCATGCCCTTTCTTTCTAGGAAGTGTTGGATTCCCTGGTAAGCAACGTCAACATCGAACTGCTCAATGCCCTCCGCTACCATATGGTGGACAGGCGGGTCCTGACCGATGAGCTGAAGCATGGCATGGCCCTCACTTCCATGTACCAGAATTCCAACATCCAGATCCATCACTATCCCAACGGGGTAGGGACATGCCCAGTTACCTAGCACCAGCACTGTCCTCTGTCCATAGCAAACCCTCCTCTGGCCCATCTGGGTGTTTCTTTCTAGGGTTCTGTCCTGTGGTGTGATAAACTGCGACAAGCCCTTGCCTCCTGGGTCTTCTCTACAGACCCTCCCCCTCCCACTCTGCTCCTAGCTGTGGACCCACGGTTTGCCCTTCCTGGAGTTTGCCCTTCCTGGAGCCTCTTGTGTTACTCACCTTTGCTTCTTCTCCGGGCAGATTGTAACAGTGAACTGTGCCCGGCTGCTGAAAGCTGACCACCATGCAACCAACGGTGTGGTGCATCTCATTGATAAGGTCATTTCCACCATTACCAACAATATTCAGCAGATCATTGAGATTGAAGACACCTTTGAGACCCTTCGGGTAAGGGACTACTTTGAGTAGAGGCCCATGCTGGGGACAATTGGCTTTCCCAAAGGGGCCTGGCAGGGTGTCTTCTGCAGAAGGACCTGAGGATGTCCCAAATGTGGTTACTTGGAGAAGATACTAATGAGTACTGGGCTTGACCCACTCCAAGCAATGCCCCTGTTGCAAAGATTTCCTTTCTTTGGTTATTCTGGATAATCCAGCAGTCTGTTACAGTAGTAGACAGAGTCCTCTGAGGCTTAGGGCTGAACTGTAAAGTCCAGAAGTATGAGGGCTCTCCTTCCTGATGCTCCTTCCCATACAGGACACTATTACAAATGGCTCATCAGCTGGTGTGGTGTTTCTAGACCATATGTCCCCAGCCTAGGGCCTCATTCCCATGTCTCCTGGAGCATAGACCTTGCAGAGAGGCTGCTGGTGTGACTCAGATTATAGTCTTGATTCCTGAGCCGGCCTCTGACTGCTCTGGCTGAAGGCATATGTCTAACAACTGGAAAGGCCAGCGGTTTCCTGTTGGCACTGGCCACACAGGAGGAAGTGGGCAGAGGCTGCCATGTCAGGGATTTTGCCTGATTCAAGGAGAACTTCCTAACCACAGAGTACACAATGGGAGTGGGACAGCCCCTCCCTGGAGATCTCCAATGCAGAGACAAACACACACCAGCATGGGTGCAGAGGGGCCTTGGCATTTGGGGAGAGCTCTTGGCTGGCTGAGGGAGGCCCCAGGGAGTCTAGCTCTTTAGCGGCTTCCCCTGCCTCTTCTGGGTCTTCAAGGGACTGTTACCCCAAATTTGACAGCACAAACTTTCGTTATCAGCACGGAGTCCTATTGAGTAGCTTCCCCTTACTGTTGGGATTGACAGAAAAAAAACAAACAAACAGATTTCCTCTTTCTTATTCCTTCAGCCCTCCCTGATACCCATGTGTCCTTCTAGTACATGCTTCTTAAACATGTCCCCTAGGTGCCAGGGGACAGAGTGAGCCAAATGGCTACTATTCTTTCTGGGAAGACAGATGAGATGTGAACAAGGCAGGACAGTGTGATGAGCTTGGGGAGAGTCAGCAAGTGAATGGTGGGTGGGCAGTGTAGCCCAAGAGGGATGGCCAGGGAAGGCTTCTTTGGAAGAAATGCTTTGAGTGGAGAGGCTGAAAGATGAGGACAGCCCAGGCTACACAGCCCCAATGAAGAAGCACCGCTGCTGAAGGGAAGCCTGCGGGCTGAAGATCCTGCAGGCCTTACAGATGGAGGAGGCTCTCTATCGGGGAGCAGTGAGCAGCAGCTCCGGCTGTTAGGACGTTGTTCTGGATGCTGTGTAACCCTGAGTCATGTATCTTTACCCTCCATAATCACTCATGAGGAATCACCACTAATTGTAGGGTTATAGCCGGGAGACATGACAGGCAGGCTCACTGTCTTCTGAGAACCTGTGCCAAGAGGAATGGCATTTTGGTCAAGGTTTGAAGGAATAGGAGTCCAAGAAGCAAAGAAAGAGAAAGAGAGGCGGAGGGAGCTACTGGATAAAAGTGTAGAGCGAATCCATCAACACCTGAAGAATAGCCAATGTGGCTGGAGCACAGGCCGGGCCTTGTGGAGTCCATGTTGACATAGAACTTCAGCCAGGCTTCTCTCACTTGGGACTTCTCTAAGTGTCTTGGGTCCCCAAGGGAGGCATAGCCAGGATGTGTGACTCTGGCCAGGTGGGCCTAGGAAACACTTCTCCTCCCTTCCCCACACAGGCTGCTGTGGCTGCATCAGGACTCAATACCCTGCTGGAGGGTGATGGTCAGTACACACTCTTAGCTCCAACCAATGAGGCATTTGAGAAGATCCCTGCTGAGACCTTGAACCGGATCCTGGGTGACCCAGAGGCCCTGAGAGGTGAGCAGTCTCAGCTCATGTTGCTGCTTCCTTGGAGGAGCTCCACGGAGCCCTGGCCTATGCTAATGCCACAGTTTCAGGATGTCCACGGCAACCCTGGCTTGTGTTGTTCTCCATGGCCGTGTCTCTGTGGAAGCCAAGCAGAGCCAGTTCTGGGGCTCCCCAGCTGACCCTGGCTAAATAAAAGCAACAACACTGGAGTGGCCAAAACTGTCAGGTGGATGGGTGATGCTTACACAGCTTGGAGGAATCAGGTGTGGGTGGCTGGCGGTGGCATTCTTCAACTGGAATCATCTTGGTGACCTTTTATGTCTTTCTATGTCTGGCCACAGGCTTCATGGGTAACAAAAAAATAATAGTTAGGAATCAGTAATGGTCAGTTGATTTCCATTGCTGGTTCCATCTTTCAGCTCCTAAGTTAGGCGTGGAAGGTAGATTTAGGAGTGGTCCCATTCTTACCTCACCTGACCCCCTTTAATTCTAGGACTTCTGGAGGATCACTAGCACTAAGCTGCCCAGTGAACCTCTAGACCCTGTAAAGTCCACATTCTTCCTCCCAAATGTCACTAGGCATGACTTCATTAACGCCTACCTTGGCAGTATACTGTGTAAGATGCCTAGTGCTTTACAGACACCCTGTGCATTTAAACTCTTCAGGCCAGACGGATGGGAGGATGGGCCAGGCACGGGAGGACAGGGACACTTCAGGAAGCACAGATGGGAGCTGTGCCTAGATGAGTGTTGTTCTTTAAAATACCTGTTGTGGCCTGAGAACTGGTGCTCCGCAGTGAGTGCAGCCCGAAGTGTGCCTTCAAGGACGTTAAAATCTGGTAGGCAGAAGGCTTCAAACAAGCTGTTACGATGGTCTGGTGAGTGCAGTGAGGAAGGGCAAAGCATCGAGGGCTAGGAAGCTTCCGGGAGAGGTGTGGCTGCATCTCTGCACACATGCCTGATAGAACCAGATTACAAAGAGCAAAGATTTCCTTTGGCTCGTAATCTTAGACATGTTATTTCATGATCACTTGACCCCATGGATTTCAAACCTGTGGCTTTGGAGGGTGGGCACTAAGTGACCTAAAGGCCTCACACTAGCCCTACCTTTTAAAGTTGTCACCACCTCCCAATAGTACCACCCTGGGGGCCAAACCTTTAACATAGAGGCCATGGGGAGGGGAGGAGGCATTCAGCATCTAAACTATCACATGCATCAGAAAATCTTTTGTACAGAGTGCATTTTTATAGTCATTGATATTGGAACTCAATTACAGACCCCAGATATAGAGGCCTTTTGTTTATCTGCTTCTCTGTGCAACAACCAGTTTGCTCAAATCAGGGGCCCGCCCTCTGCTGCTGTAGCTACAGACTTGAAGGCAGAGGGTTGGGGTCTACATCAACAGTGCCGGGTTTTGTCTCTAGGTGCTTGACAGGCAGGCAGGAGGCAGCCCTGGGCTGGCATATTTTGTTTGAAGCCTGACTTCTGGTCCTGCTCTTCTCACATCCGTGTGGCCCCTACTTCACCCCAGGACTTCAGTTTACTTCTCTAAGAAGCATGATCCCCTAAAGGCCTCATTCCTGTGGTATCTTGTTGTTGTTTTAAGACAGGGCTCAAACATTTGTAGCTTAGGCTAGCCTCAAATTCAAGGCAGTCTTACTTCTGAGTGCTGGGATTACAAGCATACCACCTTACTTGATCCGGCACAGATTTGTCCCTTCTTTACTGACTGAGTTGGGTCAGTACTGGTTCTCAGAATCTGTTTCCAGAATTCTGGTGCCTCTGTCAGCCTCAGAGCTTCCTCCTAACTGTGACAGGGCAGTTTTGGTTCCCACACTCAAAGATAAACTGAAACTCCCCTCTGTGGTGAAGCTGAGACAAAGGACCTTGGTGATATTGGAGAGCAGCATCTGGGAACCTGTGGACTTGCGGAGAGGGCAGGGCATGTCCTTGACTGGTCCCTGCTGCTCGCTCTGCACAGGGATCATAAATGACCCTGAGAATCTGTTAGAGGTGTGAGTGTGGAGGCTTCACCTTATGACTGCCCCAACACGTGCCTCCAAAGTAGCGCCTGGACATGTGAGTAAGCAATGGTTGCACCATCCTCTAAGACAGATCCCGGCCACCAGTAGACCTTGGGGTAAGATGAACATAAGCCAAAAAACAAGACATACAAGTAATTCACAGCTCTCCTTTGGGGCAGTTTTCATCATTTCCTGCCTCATTCTAATTAATGTCTTATAAAGGCCTAAGACATAAAAGACCCATGGTGGGTCTAGTGGAGGTTTCCCCTTCTCCCTGGCCTGTTAGGATATTCACCCTGAAGCCCAGTGCTCATGAGCTAATGGTTGGTGTTTCATTGTCACAGAGAGGCTTGCATTTCAGGTCTAGGAGACAATGCCAATCTCATCTGTTTACTCATAAGGAAGATGAGACTCAGGGGACTCAAGGAGGCTACGTGGCTAGCCCAGGATCAGCAGCCAGGGGATTCAAACTCAGGCAGTCTGACCGCAGAGTCCCAGTGGTTTTAGACAGTGGTAGGCAAGAGATGAGGATGTGGTCCCTGTGGTACCCCAGCAAAGTCCTCAGCCACAGGCAGGCTGGGAGTCAGCCCCTACAGACAGGCCATGGCAGGCCCTAGACCTGTGTCCTGTTCTGCCACAGACCTGCTAAACAACCACATACTGAAGTCAGCCTTGTGTGCCGAGGCCATTGTCGCTGGAGTTTCCATGGAGACCCTAGAGGGCACCACACTGGAGGTGGGCTGCAGTGGAGACATGCTCACCATCAATGGGAAGGCTGTCATCTCCAACAAAGACGTCATGGCCACCAACGGTGTTATCCATTTCATTGATGAGCTGCTCATCCCAGATTCTGGTAAGTGAGCCTCAGGGACCTCTGTTCTACCCAGCTTCCTCCCTCTTCAGACACCCCTGGTGGCCGGGCCAGGGGTGTCCAGCAATTTTTTGGTCCATTCCCTGCCCTTGGTACAGTACACAGCCCTGTACCTACCGTGAACCTAAGGTCTATGGGAAATGTGAACCAGACACTGTCCTGAGGCAGCCAGGAACATTTTTAGGGTATCTAGGGAAGGAATGAGACACCATCCTGGAGCTCTTTCTGGTCTGCATCCTGTGGTTGGGCCCAAAAGGCCATTTGCTGATGTTGTAGCATTTTCTCTCCTTAGAGAACCTAAGGCCACTGGCTCAGGGAGGAAGGCTGGATGGACTTTTGATTTCCATTCAGAAAGGAAGCCAGTCTCTTCCTATGGGAGTATCTTCAGAAGCAGCTACACAGGCCACACTGCCTCTTCTCCACAGTCAAACAGGCCCAGGCCAAGCTGCTCTGGGGCCTGGGACTGTGCTGCCTGCTACCAAGCAACTGTGGTTCCTGCCGATGTCCGTCCCATCTAGGGTGGACCGTGACATACACATATGGCCCTGTTACCCTTTGAACTCCATTTCTTCTTCTTGTAGCCAAGACACTTCTTGAGCTGGCTGCAGAATCTGACGTGTCCACAGCCATTGACCTCCTCAGACAAGCTGGCCTCAGCTCACATATCTCTGGAAAAGAGCACTTGACCTTCCTGGCCCCTCTGAATTCTGTGTTCAAAGGTAACATGGGGAACACACTCTGCTATTCTGTTGTCTCTGGGACAGCTGCTGCATCCCTACAGCACTGCCCTGATTTACAACAGCCTTGGAACCTTCTGCCCACCATAGTCCAAAGCAGATGTGACTCTATCAGAAACTTTGGACTACCCATTGTTTATCTGAAACTGCCAAAAATGTACTGCGGAATCTTTTCCTCAGTACTCAATATTTCGCATCTGCCGGGAGAATGGAGCAGGCTTCGGCTTTTTGTTTGCAGGGTCAACACCAGTGTATAAGGGCAGAGGTCAGCTGAGCTACCACCACGGGGATGGCAAGAAAGACCCTCTCCTCCCATTGAGGGCAAAAGTACAAACACCCTCAATATCTACAGTTACTTTTTTCTATAATAGATGCCGAATATTAAGGAATTTTGGCAGTCACCCTTACTCTCTGTCTCCTGTTCCAAACCAAGGGGGGGATGGGCTTTCTGCTCTGTGTGTCTCATCATCCACTCCATCTCAGGAGCCTGACTCTCTGGATCTGTTCACCCCTTCGCTTGCAGATGGTGCCCCTCACATTGATGCCCAAATGAAGACTTTGCTTCTGAACCATATGGTCAAAGAGCAACTGGCTTCCAAGTATTTGTACCATGGACAGACACTGGACACCCTGGGTGGCAAAAAACTGCGAGTTTTTGTTTATCGAAACGTAAGTTCTAGGTTCTAACTCACACCCCTTCTTTGGCTTTAGCCCTACAAAATGTTTTTTCTTTCTTTCTTTTTTTTTTTTTAATCTTCAATAGCCAGGGGCTTATGTAAGAACTGGCTTCTAATAAAGGGGAAGCAGTTTCTGGGAAGCCCATGATGCTAGATGACACTTCCTTTCCTGCAGGCTTGGAGAATAAGACTCCAGCCTAACTGAATTGCTGAGCACTGGGGCTACCGGAGACTCAGCAGGATGGACAGACAGGGGGAGAGCATGGAGACTTTGGGTCCTCCCAGGCTTCTGTGAAGAGAAGCCCCATGAAGCTCAGCCCTCTTTGATCCAAGACCGTCCCATATCAGGCAGGAAAGAGCACAGATTGCTCCTGATCTGGGACCAAACAGGACCGTTTAGCCAAAGATGTCCAGTGACTGGTGAAATGAACCAGTCATGAAATCATGACTCATGGTTGATTTAACCAGAGAACTACCTCTAGTCCGTCTGTTGGTCTTTGTCTTGTGAGACTGATCTTGTCATGGAGTCCTTGTGCCATTTTATCAGAACCGCTAGGCCCACCCTTCCTGGAGAAACACTTCTGCGGGGGATGCCACTGGAGGCCCCTGCCAGAGAGGACAACCATCTCCCGTTTTCTCCCCCTTTCTGTGCAGAGCCTCTGCATTGAAAACAGCTGCATTGCTGCCCATGACAAGAGGGGACGCTATGGGACCCTGTTCACCATGGACCGGATGCTGACCCCCCCAATGGGGACCGTTATGGATGTCCTGAAGGGGGACAATCGTTTTAGGTAACCATCCCGGGGCTGTCAAGGGGTCACGCTGGACCTCAAGTCTTTTGTCCTACTTCCCAGGGGGTGACCTAATGCTAGTGACACACTGGTGTGATCATCCTTGGTTGGGGTGTGGAGAAGATGAGGGGCTCAAACAGGACTCCCGCCAGCAGTGTAATCCTCATGCCCACTGTACGGGGGTCATTTTTATTACTACACAGGCTATCACTCACACCAGAAAGTCCCCTGTGAGCTAAGAGCCCAGGCTTTACGGACCTGCTGCACCTTTCTCTTTCTGCATTTTATTTATAGGCAGCTGAGGCCACTGTGTCACTTGGCTTTCTTACCTCGATCCCTCTGATTCCAACTGCTAGTTCTCCAATGAGTGCTATCAAGCCAAGTGTTTCTCAGGCACTGACTTCAGCCACCTGCCCAAGGGCTGGGAGACTGGACCTCTGGCTCCCCAGGATCACACACTCAGCCGACACTGACTCAGCCAGGCTCTGGGTCAGCCTCGCCAATTCTCTCCTTTCTTCTTCCCTCTGGCCGTATCTCCTGTGTGTAACACTGGTTCTCAGCTAAGACATGTGAAGTGCAGCAGTCTCCCCTCCTGCTGGGAGAGGGCATGAAAAGCAAACTAATTTTCTCTGTTTGTCTCCAGCATGCTGGTGGCCGCTATCCAGTCTGCAGGACTGATGGAGACCCTCAACCGGGAAGGGGTCTACACTGTTTTTGCTCCCACAAATGAAGCTTTCCAAGCCATGCCTGCAGATGAACTGAACAAACTCTTGGGTAAAGAGCAATTTAAGCAGATATTCCAGCTTCTCTGAAAAAACAGTCCATCCAGGCCATCCCAGGAAACAAGTAATGCATTACAAAGGGACTTACTTGGTGGTGAGGCCATATTGTAGACATGTGGGCAGGATTAAGGGGACAGCAAATGGGACAACAGTGGAAAATGGGGTGGGGTGAGGACAGGAGCCAGGGAGACTCGGGACAAAGGACACAGAAAACAGCCAGAGCCATTTCCCTCATAGTAGGGCCATGGCAAAGGGGGGACCTGAGTGCCCCTCCCTCCCTTCCCTCTCTTGGGCCAGTTGACTTTCAGCTGGTTGTAGGAGGGCAGAGGTGAAGCCACTCAGTTTCCTTGGACACAGTGTCAAGCAAAAAGAAAGTAGTCACTGAAGTATGCTTTCCATGGGGGTCTGTGATCATGAAACCACTGACCTGCATTGAATGTCTTAAGAGATAAAAAGCCTTCCCTGGGCAAGTCAGCTGAGGGTGGTGGCCAAGAAGGTGAGTGAGCTGGTGAGCTGATGACCTCTCTGAGCCTCAGTTTCCCCTTTAGACAAATGAGGTTGGCAACAGTTCCTGGCTCACTGTGATGCAGATTGAATGTGACACACAGGACAAGACACATGTTCCATTAATAGTGGTGATGACAGTGAGATGGGATGGGGTGATGGGCTTTACCTCTGATGCATGCCCACCCTCCCAGCAAGGTGAGCCGGGGTACGGAATGGACGAAAAGGAAGCAACTCAGCCAGCCTCAGAACAACATTGTTTATGCCTCCCTTCCTGCAGGAGAATAGAAGGCTCAGGTTGCAGTCAGCAAGGAACTAAATTTGTGTCCTGTTTAATTTTATTTATTGCCAAGCAAATGCCTGTGTCTGTGGTGCTGACGCAGATTCCTGAGAAGAGGGGAGAAGTTCAGTCTGTACATAACCGTCCCATCCTCTCAGCCCTATAAGAATGGAATACTCCCCAGGAGGCCTGTGCCTGCTCCAATTCCCTCATGTTGAGTTGTGTGAGAGTGGAGGAGGGGTGTGGGGAAAGCTTCCCAAACAGCCTCCAAGCCCTATGGGTAGGGTAAATGACACCTGAGGGGGAGAAGGTTGGCCCTGGTGTTGGGGACCTAGACAGGAGGCCCTGGCTTGACTTTGCACCTCTGGGCAATATTTTTGTGGGAGGGGAACTCTTACCAGCTTCAGTGTAGATGTCCGGGAGTCCCTTGGTACAGGGGGCTCTATGCCCTAGCACTATATAGACGTGTTGATAACCAAATGAACTCTCTAAAATGTTTTAAATTTTCCTCTGGCTTTCCTGGTCCTGGGAATAACCACTCATAAGCCCTAGGGAAAAAAGCCATTGGCTGTCTATGGGAGGATCAGAGACCAGGGGATAGCTGTCAGGTTTAGGTGCTGCCTCTCATGTAACTTGGGCAAGGCGTCGGATGCCTGTCCCAGTTGGCAGAGAAACTGATGTGGGCTGGAAGGAATGGTGTGATGTGCTGGGGAGGAAGGATGCTGTGGAGGGATCAACTGTCTCAGCCCTGACCTCATCGGCTCCATGGCTCCTCCGAAGCACAGCTGTTCAGTCTTTCAAGTTCTCTGTCCAGGAAATAGCTCTCTCCAGCAGAAAATGCACTTGAGGGCATAATGTGTAAATATTTCACTACTGTGTTATAGTCAGCAGGAGCCACGTCAGTGGTGAAGCGTCCCAGATGCCGATGCTGGAAAGGTCCCTGGCTTTCCAGGCAGATATTTAGCTCATGGAAACATGAGTCATACACACAGAGGAGTATGGATTAACTCCTTCTCAGCTGCCACAGAATCCTGCTTAACTTAGCTGCCTGCTGGCTGCAGGGCCAGCTCACAGACACAGTTGTCTGCTGAC
>CABHPP010123807.1:0-11837 GCA_902168425.1 Peromyscus attwateri
GGAGAAAAGAAATGAGAAAGAGGCTGAAAAATCTGAGTGGCCATCTAAATCAACAAAGCATTGCCAGAGTCAAGCATTAGGTCAGACACTAAAACGACTGATATAGACTCAAGTGGTTTATAAAACCTATAAAAAGACTACACCAGCAAGGTCCCTGTCACCCTGTCAGAGTTCAGACACTAAAACAGGAAGCAACATTTTAGTTTAAAACCTTATCTCAGAACAACCAACATCACTTCACATGAGTAAAAATACCTGAAAGCAAACATTTTTAAAAGCTCCAATACCCAAAATATAAAGAAAAAAAGAAGGATCAGAAGACTCGATCAATCCATGGAATCACAAAATGGCTGGTCAATCTCTATCTCCCTCCACATTAAGCATCCCATGGAAGACCAAGGGAGACCAGACCTTCCAGACCTCTGCACCACCTGCTTGCTGCAACACACTACAGAGATTCCTTTTGGAATAGCAGTTTCTTATCTCGTCTCTCCCGATCATGCAGGAGGCAAGTCTGGCTGTGCTATTCTATTATCGTTATATATCACCCATCTGCAACACGGTGCTGTACAGATAAGCACAAAGCATGTTATCTAGTTCCCTTTCCCCCAGAAGGTTGAGGCTCAGGTATAGGGTAATTCTATGCAGTCTTTATTCAGGCTGACTCAGTGACTTCAACAGGCTTAATCATGTGGTCAGGTTTGTTGCCAGCTGCATAATGCTCCCACATCTGCAGATAGAGCCGCTCTAATTCCATTGTATATTGTTTGGTGTTGAACAGAGGGCTAGATATTCTCTGTTTCCAGACTTTGCCACGAATTTTCTTCAGGCTAGGTAATAAAAACAAAGAGAACCAATTTTACAAATCAGAATAAAAACTCAGAACTAGACCCTATAAATACCTAGTCATTTTGTGGTATAATATAAAAAATAATTATTTTTTCTGATTGGCCTGTCAACATAAACATCTGAGAAGAGGGAACCTCAAGTGAGAAACTGCATCCATCAGATTGGTCTGTGGGCATGTCTGTAAGACATTTTCTTAATTAATGATTAATGGGGGAGGACCCAGGCCAATGTAGCCTAACAAGCAGGCTGAGAAAGCCACAGGGAACAAGCCAACAAGCAGTGTTCCTCCAATTCTGTGCTTCAACTCTTGCTTCCAGGTTCTTGCCTTGGCATCCCTTCATGATGAACTGTGACATGGATACGTAAGCCAAATAAACCCTTTCTTCTCCAAGTTGATTTTGGTCATGGAGTTTAACACAGTATCAGAAGTATATTGAAAGTTGGCTTCCATTGGTTAGGTTCAACCCAACTGTATTCATATTAATATTAATGCTTCCTTTCAAACAAAACAAAACAAAAGACCCTATGAACTCTATTTGTGTATTTGGGTATCTATGCATGTGTTTGTGTGTGCATGTAATGGCCAGAAGACAACAACTGGCCTTGAACTCACAGAGATGGCCTGCCTCTATCTTCCAAATGCTAGGATTAAAGGTGTGTCCCTCCATCACCCAGAAAAAAAAATGAATGCATTAAACATAAACAGCATGAAACAAAGAGACAAATTAGAACCACTACTTCATTGAATGGGTGAAGCTCCATTTACCATAGCATGATCCCTCTAATTCCCACTCATTTTCAAGCAACTAAGTTTTTTTGTGCTTTTTTGGTGGTAGTGTTGGTTTTGTTTTGTTTTGTTTTTTTTAAATCCTACTGTGAAGAAGTGGATTATTAGGCTCAAACATCTGACACTTTGGAAAGTTCTTTACTAAAGTCTAGTGATTACTTTAGAGTTTAGATCATGTCTCTTCTCATCCAGAGAGCATACAACTTAATTCATCTATTTTAAATTATCCTTAATTTATGGCTTTATCTTAGCCACATTCTCAGATATAGTTTGTTCTTGGCAGTTTACTTACTATTCTAGATCAGTTCCCAGTTTTACAGCTATGTCTTCATATTCTTGTCTGCTTTTAGCAATGAGCTCAAGACATCCTAGGCAAGTAAGCTGAGAAGCTGCAACTCGAGAGGCAAGCGTCTCTCCTGGAAAGTAAAGACAGTAATTGCACATCTTCGAACTGTGAAGTCACATAGTCGTCATTGTTAATTGCATTGAAGTACCTACACAGTACAGACAAGAAGGGTGGTGCCAAGTACTCAGGCTTGAAGAAGTCCCATTTTCTATCCTCCTGCCTTAATTACTTCAAGTACATACAATGTCACCTTCAAGTATTCCTCTTGATCAAAAAAAAAAACAAAACAAAACAAAAAAAAACTTTTAATGAATAAAGGATGCAATGATTTATCAGCCACTTACCTGGCATAGTCACCATGGGTGTTCCTGCCCAGAGAACATCCATCCCTGTGGTGTGCCCATTACATAAGGGAGTGTCCAGGCAGACATCAGCCAGCTGACCTCTCCTGACATGCTCCTCTTTAGGAGCCACAGGTGAAAAAATGATACGGTTCTGGGGAAGGCCCATATTTTGTGCATATTGTTGAATATTGGGTTCTCCTACTGCTGGAAAACGCAACAGCCAAAGGACGCTATTAGGCACACGTTTCAGAATCTTAAAAAAAAAGAAGAAAAGAAAAAGGAAAATGAGAAGATTAATAGTACATCTGCCCTTTCCCAAAATGATTCTATTTCACTTTATTCTTTCCACTGAGAAGCATACTTGGGATGTGGTGATGCAACTCTGCTGGGAGAGTTTGCCTAGCACTCACAAAGTCCTGTGATTGACCCTCAACACCACCTAATCTGGGCATTGTGGCACACCCCTATAATTCTGGCAGAACTGAAGCAGGAGGTTCCTAAATTCAAGGAGACCCTGCCTCAAACAAGTGAAGAAGCCTGCTTGGAATCCAGGTCTTTCCTTCAAAAAGATGAATTGTGTCATTTGAGTTACTCCTTTTCTCTTAGCTGTCCCCAGAGAGTCTGAGGACAGAGAAAAGAATTAGAAAACAAAAGTCAAGTCACTAACTGTTACAATCTGAGGCAACTATATCTGGCAGGAACTAATATAGGCAGTGGTCTTTGTTAAAGATGGGTTTTTGGGTGTCTTACATTTAAAAAAAAATCTTGACAATTCCATACATATTTTTGGAAGGAGTCATTTTCATCCTCCATTATGTCTTACATTTAAAAAAAAAATCTTAAAAAAAAAAATCTTGACAATTCCATACATATTTTTAGAAGGAGTCATTTTCACCCTCCATTATGTCTTACATGTAAAACAATCTTGACAATTCCATACATATTTTGGGAAGGAGTCATTTTCACCCTCCATTACTCACCTTTCCCATTTTGTAGAACCCCTCCTACTTTCATGTTTACTGTTACTATTTTTGTGTTTATGATCCACTGAATTTAATTGGGATTGCTTACATAAAAATGGGTGGAGGTGAGTTACTGGAACATGGGCAAATTACTACTACAGAAAATGACTCTCCCTCCCCCCGTAACCATTACTGCCAATAGTTCCTAAGGGGGCGGTGAGGCCTCTCTCCCTATTTTTGTTTTTAAGGGACAGGGTCTCATTAAGTTTTCCAGGCTGGCCACAAATTCATGGACTCAAGCAACTCTATCTCAGCCTCCAGAGTAGGTTGGAGTACCAGCACATTTTATCACATCCAGTACTTCGAATTTTAAATCCCAAACCACACCACATAAGGAACAGTAACAGGATTTGGCCAACTTGCCTAATCTAGATCAGAAGGCAGCAGACTTCTATAAATGATAAGATAGAAAATAGTACTGGCTTTTTAGTCCCATGGACTCTTTCATAACTGCTTACTTTGTAGCTTGAAATAGGCCATAGATAGCAAGTGTCTAAGCACATGTGTATGTCCATATGTCAAAGTTTTATTTATAAAACTAAGCAATGAGAGGCTGAGGATGGAGCTCAACGGTAGAGTACTTGCCTAGCATGTGCAAGGACCTGGGTTCCACCCCAGCATCAAAAAGAACCAAGCAACGAGCCAAGCAGTGGATTTGGCCTCCAGACCAGTTTACCTACTCCTGATTCAGAAGTGCATTTATTCAACATATCACAGAACTTCACAGTTCCTCCTCTGAAAAATGTGAGAATAGACAAATTTCCAAATTCAGACTACTTCACATTTTTAAACGTTGTACAATGTACATACATTTATCTAACACTCTTGGAAGCAATTCCTTGGTTTTTTTTTTTAAAGCACATTAGTAGCTCTATATTGAGATGCAGGAATATTCATAAACAGAATTTAAAAAAACAAAACAAAACTGAAACTAGCCTGTTAGGTAAGTTTTGCTTTCAGAGTTTTAGCCAAAGTGAGGGTTCAGGGATAATAGAGGTTTAATCATTCACTTCCTCTCTTTCTATATTACCCTTCCCTTTCAGACAAATAGAACAGATACTTGGGGGTAGAGAATGAAAATCAAACAAGGAATGATTTCTTCCTAACAAAAGGTTAAAAAAAATACACCGTTTCAGTTATACAGACTCAGGGCCAGCTAGCTCCATATACTCAGTATTGTGCTTCTGCAAACCAGGCTCACGAGCTCACTGAAAAGTAGGTCATCGACCAACTCTTTCCTGGTTCAACTCTATAGACTTGCAAGACTGTTAAACATGGGCGGCCACACAGCAAGTTTCGCTGTCAGTTTAGGCCAGGGGTTGGCAAACTATGGCCTGTGAGCCAAGTATGGTATGCAGCCAGTTTTTAGAAATAAAATTTGACGTACGAGACCATGGGTACATTTACATAATACCTAAGGTGTTTTCATGATACATAGGATAAATAGGAAAGATGACTGGATTACTAATCACAAAATTACAAATGTCATTTACATTTTGAAGAAAAAGTTTGCTGACATCTGGTTTGGGCAGAACACTTTGAATAAATGTTTTATAGCATGAAATTTAAAAATCACAAGACTGAAACCACTCGTGGTGCACACCTTTAATCCAGAACTCAGGAGGCAGAGGCAGATGATCTAAGTTTGAAGCCAGCCTGGCCTACATACTGAGTTCTAGGACATCCAGGACTATATAGAGACCCTGTCTTAAGAAATAAAAATAAATACATCAAAAGACTAGGGCTATAGCTCACTGGTACAGAGCTTGCCAACTGTGTATCACTCCCTGAGCATGATCCCCAACACTGGAGGAAAATCCAGCAACATTAGAGGGTGAGACCAAAACTGAAAATGGCTGTGGACATAGCTCAGTTGGTAGAGTTACTTGTCTAGCATGAAGGGAGCCCTGGATTAATTCCCAGCATCACATAACCAGATGTGGTGGCAAACACCTGTAATCCCAACAGTCAAAAAGTAGAGGCAGAATGAACAGAAGTTCAGCGTTATCCTCTGCTATGTTACAAGGCCAGCCTGGGATACATTGAGACCTCATCTCAAAAACAATACAAGTAACGTTAAACAGACTGAGTGGGTTGTATTTATGCATTTAGGAATACACATGAATACACACAATTACTACTACTACCACCACCACCACCACCACCACCACCACCAAAGAAAAAGAAACACTGGGCAGTGGTGGCACACACCTTTAATCCCAGCGCTTGGAAGGCAGAGGGAGATGGATCTCTGTGAGCTCAAGGCCAGCCTGGCCTACAGAGTGAGTTCCAGGACAGTTAGGGCTGTTACACAGAGAAACCCTGCTTGCAACAACTACTAAGGAAAAGAATTTGAAAGAGAGCAAAGGGAGTGGACATGGCAGGGTTTGGAGAGAAGAAAGGGGGAAATTATAATCTCGAAAAATGAAAATGATTAAAACAACTGAAAACTTCACAATTCTTGGAAATAAGAAATAAGCACAATAGTCCATAAATAAAAAAGGGGGGACAGCTTCAGCAAAATAGCCCATGTACATAATCTTTACTCATCAATAGGCATTAGTAACAAATCTACACATACTCACATTTGCCCACATCTGCAGGGTAGAAGGGTCGATTTTATATAACTGATTAAAGTTACAATACACAATGGCATCTTCTGGTAGCCCGTACTGGGAACGGGTGGTTACAATAATGGTACGGGGAACCTCCTCTCCAGTTGCAGCCTTATTATTGATCTAGAATAACGAAAAGAACATGATGATTAAAATTAGAGTTAACACAGACCAAAGAGAATTGCAGATGTAGTCCAGTTGGTCAAGGGCTTGCTGAGCACGCAAGAATCCCTGAGTTTGATTCAAGTACTGCATAAAACAAGGAATAGTGGTACACATCTATATATAATTCTAATACTCGGGAGATGGGAGAAGAATGATCAGAGATAAAGGTTTGACGCTAGCCTGGGCTATATGAGAGCTCCACCCCACAGGAGCCTTCCCCAAAAAAAGACAAGTGAAAGGATGGGGGTATATCTACAGTAGAGTGTTGATCTAGAATGCATAAGGCTCCAAGGTACAAGCGCGCGCACAGACGCGCGCGCACACACACACACACACACACACACACACACACACACACACACAGAATGGAAAGAGAGTGCAAGAGTGAATGAGCAAGCTAGAGAGATGGCTCAGCTGTTAAGAGCACTAGCTGCTCTTCCAGAGGACCTGGGTTTGAGTCTCAGCACTCACATGGTAGGACAGCTCACAACCATCTATAATTCCAGTTCCAGGAGCCTAATGCCATCTTCTGGCCTCCCTAGGCATCAGGCATGCACATAGTACACAGACATACATTTGGGTTACACCCATAAATATTTTTTTAGAAAAAGAATCAATTCATAAGATATAAAATGGTGTAAGCATTCTAAATCCTGTCCCTGAGCTGTAATGAGAAAATGTTTTGATATAGTTCATTTTTAAGACATAAAAAGCGATACCAAAAGCTTGACTTAGGAGGAACTGCCCTAAGAAAATTATTGCTTTAGTCAGTCAAAAGACTCTCAAAAGGCAGGAGGACTGCCAAGTTTGAGAACAGCCTGGGCTACATAGCCAGGTCAGGTCTCAAAAATAACCAAACAAGGCCAATGGTGCTGGCTTTTAATGCCAGCATTCAGAAGGCAGAGGCAGGAGGATCTCTCAGTCCAAGGCCAGCCTATTCTACAGAGTTCCAGGACAGCCAGGGCTACACAGAAAAACTCTTGCCTCAAACAACAACAACAAAAACAGAAGTACTCAAAAACCCTATAACCAATAGAAAGCTTTTGCTTTTTTACTCCGTTCCTCATGGATGAAATGCCCTTCTCCAAATCATTGCCTGTCTCCAAGGCAAATTTCAGTTACTGCCCCCTTACACCAATGGTCAACTTCTTCAACTACAGTCTTATTTGCAAATCCCATACTTTTGAGCACTGCGTTATGCTTTATGCTGTTACATGACTGTGGCTATCTCAATAAAGTAAACCCCTAAGAGGTCTAAGATCCTTGCCCTCTTCCACTCTTATTGACAGAGCTATGTATTTACCTATTCAAGCATGCTATACACATGCACACACACTCACGGAATACGTATTACTGTGATTGAGACATGAGCACTAAAGTCAGTCTATCTGCTGAAGGATACAAACACAAGCATTACACTGCACTGCGTTGAATGTAACAATGAACCCAAACTACTACAGAAGCACAGGAGACAAGTACTAATGAGTATGGAAAGAGAGACTAGAGATTAGTACAGGAACTGGTTCCTCTAAGAACTATCTGAACTGAAAGGCTGTGCAGGATTTGGCCAGGAAATCGGTGAGTTTACAGAGGCAAAATACCACATGACACCTACAGATAAGAGAATAAAGGCACAGACAGGCAAAACCAAGGCACTGGCACAGTAGGCGCTCATTAAGGAACCTGATGGCTGAAGCCAGATGACTTTTAAGACCAGACACAACTACAATACAAAAGAGTCAGTTTTTAAGGAGCTCATTTCCTCCTCTATAAAACAGAGTGGTTTGGGGCTGGAGAGATGGCTCAGCGGTTAAGAGCACTGGCTGCTCTTCCAGAGGGCTTGGGTTCAATTCCTAGCACACAAATGGCAACTCACAACTGTCTGTAACTCCCAGGATCCAACATCCTCACACACACATACATGCAGGCAAAACACCAAGGTACAGAAAATAAAAATGAATACATTTAGAAAACAAAAGACAGCGTGGCTGTAAGAGAAAGGAAACGATGCATGTACGGTCTCCTCCACCTGTGTAGTGGCCAGTCCATTGCTAATACTGAATCCATTAATGGTTATCTGAATCTGTCCTCTGTTAATCATCTCAATGACTGCTTCTGCAATTGTATTCATGGGAATGACAGGCAGATTAAGAGCCGTGTTACTGGTGTCTGCATTGTCACCTCCATCGGGACATTTCATCTGAAGAAACAAAAACATCAATGAAATAAAACGCATTCTAAGAAAACCTCACAAATTTAGTTCATTTTAATGACAAATGCTGACTAGGTTCTGACCTTGACAATCTTCACGTCTGGTAGACTATCAAGAAATGCTTTGAGATCGATGCCATTCAGAACTATCCGGTTGTCATAAATGTGCCCATTGGATTTAAAATCAATGACTGCTTTTTTCTATTGGAAAAAAAAAGTTTCAGATATGCCTTTCAGAGTGCATATGAACAATAATAAGGGGAACATGAACACAGTTCTCTGAATTCTCCCATAGCATTGTTTTCTGCCTACCTTCAGGTGAGGGAACATATTAGCATGATCACCAATAAAAAAAGTATGGGGCATGTAAGCCAGTTTCTCAGAATACTGCTCTGCAACTTCAGCTGGGGAAGTTTCCTGATCAGTGATGATATAATCCATGAACAGTGCACCACTAGTCCCAGGGTATCCCAGCCACATTGCCTAAAAAAACAATCAGACCAAAAACTAAGAACTTGCATCCATCTGCGAACTTACCAAATTACTACAGGGTTGTTTTTGTTTTTGTTTTGTTTTGTTGTTTTTGTTTTTGTTTTGTGCGTTGCAATCATTTCACAAAAGTTTTTCAAAAGAAGATCTTCATCAAAAGGCTCCCAAATCATATATGTAAATGAACAAATACTGGAGGCTGACTTCTTTAGCCAAGAGCAATCCAGCAGCCTTTCAGACTAAGTGGTAAGGTATTCTTCAAGTATATAAGACAAAGGGCTATTTAAATAAAACCATGAAATGCTTGACTCCACTGACATTTTACCTATAGGCACTAGGTGTACACCCAAAAATCCATCCTCATGTATTCCAAGAACACTATTAAAATCAAGAATGTTTATCCTGTTGTTTTCAAGGGC
Source organism: Peromyscus attwateri (assembly GCA_902168425.1). NCBI lineage: Eukaryota > Metazoa > Chordata > Mammalia > Rodentia > Cricetidae > Peromyscus > Peromyscus attwateri. The sequence continues at coordinate 9,248 of CABHPP010123807.1, forward strand.
AGTTAGTCAGATGGAGGAAAACCAAAAACCACTGTCTTTTTAGTCCAATAAACATTGTGAATGACTATTCTCTTACCTGAATAGGAGCTGGCCTGAGAGCAAAGAGCTCATTTCGAGCACCCTTGGTATACCCATTCATATTTACAAGGATGTGAATTCCATCCTGGTGGATGCGGTCAGCTGCTTTTCCATTGCACGGAATCTATGGAATAGACAGTAAGAACTATGTAGAATCTCAAGATTAATTCAATTTGTTTTCATGACATTAAACAGAATTCAGACCTAGATGCACAAAGAGATGGGAAAGCTGGGTACAGTGGCTCATTCTTGTAATCCCAGCACTTGGGAGGTAGAAGCAGGAAGATGAGGAGTTAAAACACCAGCCTCAGCTACATGAGACCCTGTCTCAAACAAGCAAAGCAGAGAGGAGATGAGAACCACGTCAATGAACTAAGTTAATGGAGGCAACACAGGGTTTGGCACCACTATAATAGCATCAAAGCATTACATTAATGGAAAAGCAGACTTTCCTTCTAGATTGGATGAATTAGTAACAGGGTTACAGAAAGGAGCTAGTATTTGAAATGAGTCTTCAAAGATGAACAAGAGGCCAAGCACATTATTAAAGCCTTGAAGCCAAGCATTCAGGAAATCTGAGGCAAAATCATGAGTTTGCAATCAGCCAGAGCTAAATACTTAGACTCTGTCTCAATCTCTCAATTTCTCAATCATCAATCAATCAATCAATTAATCACACAACAATTACTAGGAGTTTGACACACTACGATCTCAATGGGAAATGGTATAAATAGAAGACTAGAGATGACACAGTGAGTAAGAGTGCCTGCTCTGCACGCAAGAGGACCTAAGTCTGAAATCCAACAGCCACAGAAAAAGCTAGATGTGGCCACACACGTGCACCTGGAAGCTCAGCTCCATGGGAGTTAGAGACAGGAGGATGAGCCAGGTTCCGTGAGAGACCCAGCCTTGAGAAAATAAGGCCAAGAGTGGTAGAGCAAGATCTCCACTCTTGGCTGGGTGTGGTGGCACATGCCTTTAATCCCACAATTTGGGAGGCAGAGGCAGGTAGATCTTTGTGAGCTGGAAGCCAATCTGGTCTACAGAGTGAGTTTAGGTGATTGACCTCCAGAACAGCCAGGGTTATGCAGAAAAGATACCCTGTCTCAAAAACAAACAAATAAACAAACCCAAAGATATACACTCTGAACCTGCAGGTACACCTACATGTACACACATCACACATTCACATATACATGTACCACATGCCAAAAATGGAAAAACCTAGGGTGACATGTGCCTATAATCCTAGCACCTGAAGACTAGACTAACTACTTAGTGAGATCCTATCACAAAAAAGGGATGCAGGGACACAATCCAGAAGAGAATTTGACATTGCTGCTGCCGCTGTTGCCGTTATAGCAATGGCACCCATCACTGCTACTCTTTCTGGGATTAACCATTTCATAATTGCTTACTACAGCTAGCACAATGGAGACCCTGGCAACAAAAGTAGCTACCAAAGTTAGTTAATCTCTCATTCTATTGGGCATGATAAATTTAATTCAGTAGCTATATACATCTCGATTGGCTTTGAAAATTACAAATTTATAAACTCAAGTTCCAGTTGCTTTTGGGATACTATCATACAAGGATACCAGCGTACAGTATGGCTTGTTAAGGAAGGGAATGGCTCAGTTGCCTTTAGCCTACTGGCTATGGGTGAGATAGGACCTCTGTTGGTCTTTTCTGTATTGAACACACAGATTGCAAGCCCAGTGCCACTTTGAGATCTTTGGCAGCAGTTAACCCTGCAGCTCACACATGATTGAGCCTGTATGATAATGAGTATTCAGAGACGGGTAATACCTGGGGGGCACTCACCAACCTAAGACAGAGCACCTGTGTGGCCTGGGCAGGCGTCTCCATGACGGGTAAGGTGACCTGCTGACGTCCCACGCAACCCAAGTCAGAAGCTCATTTTTTAATAAAAGGGAGACCTGTAGGGCCCTGGCCCCCGTTTTGGGTAACTGTTGCCTTGCTTGCTGACCTTGACCTTGATATTCTCCCTATGCTAATTCCCTGCCAGGTTCCACCCTCCTGAATGCTTAAGGGAAGTTCCTTGCCTGGTACCCTGAATAATGGGCGTTAACAGATTAGAAGCAAGATTGTAAAACATCAGTAGCGAACTTCTGCCTTCTGGGGTCCTCCCATTGTGCTGTAAGCCTGTATTTAAGACCTCCTCTCCCCTTAAATAAATGACATTCAGCATTTAAAATTAAAATATATATATATATTATATATATATAATTGAATGAATACTGTGAATGTAATCTATGAATACCACAAATGTGATTAATATCATGAGTGTAATTAATGAATATCATGAGTGTAATTTAAAAAATAAATAAAGTCGCCGGGCGGTGGTGGCGCACGCCTTTAATCCCAGCACTCGGGAGGCAGAGCCAGGCGGATCTCTGTGAGTTCGAGGCCAGCCTGGGCTACCAAGTGAGTTCCAGGAAAGGCGCAAAGCTACACAGAGAAACCCTGTCTCAAAAATAAATAAATAAAT
>CABHPP010123807.1:25759-53044 GCA_902168425.1 Peromyscus attwateri
TTTTTTTTTTTTTTTGTCAAATGAGACAAGTTCTCACTGTGTTGTCCAGCCAGGTTCCCTTGGAGCTCCCGGGCTTGAGCTGGCATGTGTCCAGCTTCTTTGAGCAATTTTGAAATATCTAATACATACAAATGTGGTTACCATCCAGGGTAATAGCTCATGAAAGCATATTCCACAGTCAATTACAAGTGGATAGCCTTTAACAAATATTTTCCTACCCCTACCTTCAACCTTATCTACACTAGAATCTATTAACCACCTTACTGCTTCTGTGAAACTGATGCGTGTGAAGGGTATGTGCACACGTTTGATTTATGTATATACACATGTATGTGCCAGTCAGTTTATATGTATGTGGATGCCAAAAATTGGAGCTACATGTCTTCCTTAATCATTCTCCACCCTATTTTTGAGCCAGAGTCTCTTACTGAGCCTGGAGCTCACCAATTTGACCAGGCTGGCTGGCCATTGAGTTCTAAGGATCCTACCTACCCCTACCTCCCCAGCCTGACACTGACTTTTTTAGATTCCACATGTAAGTGTGATCACACATAGTATCTGTTTTGCTTGTATTTAAAACACAGGCAACAAAACAGACAAATCTAATGATATAAAACTATACACAGCAAAGAAAATCATTATCAAAGTAAAGAGACACCTCATGGTGGCTAAAACTATTGCCAACCATTCATCTGAGAAAGGACTAATAATAACATGTAAAGACCTAAAACAACTCAAAGTAAGAGAGCAAATTAATTTTAAAATTTAAAAAGGGGCAAAGAATCTGAATAGTTATTTCTCAAATAAAAGCCAGATGTGGTGGCACTCACCTATAACACCAGCACTGGGGAGGCTAAGGTAGGAGTTCAAGAGTTCAAGGTTTGGGGCTAGGAAGAAGGCTCAGAAGTTAAGAGCACTAGCTGCTCTTCCAGAGGACCCTACCTACTTCAGTTAGTTTCCAGCACCCACATGGTGGCTCACGGCCATCTCTAACTCCAGCTCCAGCGCCTCTGCACTGCACACACACGGTGACAGACATACTTTCAGGCAAAACACTCACAGGCATAAAAACAAAAATAAATGAGTCTTTAAAGAGTTGAACTCAAAGCCTTCCTTAGCTATGGGACCCTTTGTTGCTTTGGTTTGTTTTGTTTTTCGAGACAGGGTCTCTCTGTGTAGTTTTGGTGCCTGTCCTGGATCTCACTCTGTAGACCAGGCTGGCCTCGAACTCACAGAGATCCGCCTGGCTCTGCCTCCCAAGTGCTGGGATTAGAGGCGTGCACCGCCACCGCCGCCACCACCACCTGGCACTATGGGACCCTTTAAAAAAAAAAAAAAAAAAAAAGACAAGTGTATCAGTAAGTAAACAGACACTTCCTTGCTTTCTGGTATGACAAGTTATTGCAGACACTGTTGTGTTAGTTCCTAGTCCAGACTTGGAATCGGCTTTTTCAAGACACTCGGAACCCTCCAGTTCTCCCTCATGTGGCCAGCTGTGTCATTCTCTAGTGTATCCCTCCCTCTATAACCCGTACTAGTGCTTCACTCCAAATAGATTCCTTACTTCCTTTGAGGGAAAGAGGCATTTTAAAATCAGATGGGGTAGTTCATCCGTGCACTCAGGAGGCTTAAGAGGATTGCCACTAGGTTGAAGGCCAACCTGAGCCACATAGTAAGTTCTAAGCCATTCTATACAGAATGAGACCAAAAAAAAAAAAAAAAAAAAAAAAAAAAAAAACAAAAGCATTTTCAATGACTAATGTACACTTTCAGTATAGATAGTTCTCAGAAACTGCCATATTATATACCACCTGCAAATGCTGCAGTCCTGTCAAGGACACAGAACTACTACACAGCTGGTTAAGTAGATGCCTACTGTTTTAGTCTAGTAAGAACGTTCTGTGCACATAAGCATTTCATAAATATCAATTATTAATGACTAACCTTTTCAAAGTGATGAATTGCCAGCCAAATCTCCCCTTGTGCATTGAAAACACAGCCGAGATTACTCCAAGCTACTGCAAAGTTTGGTTGCGTCTCAATTGCTTTCAAATAACATGCCTTAGGAGGGTTTAATGAAAGGAGGCGAGAGGGGAAGGAGATAAGGGGAAAGGGGAAAATTTGTAAAGGGGAAAAAAAAAAAGATTGGGGAGGGGGAAGAAGGTGATATCATTATTTCTTCTCTGACCAGCCAAAAGTGACCCTGCAGCATAGGCTCGCTTGCGCCAAAACTAATGCGCTGCCACAGCTGGCTGCTCCTGCGCCTGCGCCACCAGAACCCAAGTGCAAACCACCATGTTCAGTTCTGCCAACCAGAGTAATCCTCATCCCGGGACTCATCTGGGAGGTTGGGTGCTGCTAAACACTAATGCTGTACTCCTCTTATCCGAATACCTTCAGGCTCTAGAGACTGGTGTTCAACAGGATACCAATGAAGTCTAAGTTCCCCAGCCCAAGTTTCCCAAAAGGTGTTCTGCAAAATGCCAAGACATAACACAGGAAAAACAAAACTAAAACAAACAACAAAAACAAAAACAAAAACAAAAAACAAAAAACAAAAAACAAAAAACACCCAATTTCATAATCAACTAAAATAGAAAACAGGTTTCTTAAACTGGGTATAGGGGCACAGGCCTATAATCTGAGCACTTGGGAGACAGAGGCAGGAGGATCATAAATTCAAGATCATCTTCAGCTCTAAAATGAGCTGAAGGGTGGGAAAGGAGACAAAGCAAACAACAAAAAGTTTCTTTCCTACAGAACTTCCCCAAGCCTTCAATCTCTCATCATGCATTTTATAGAAAACCAAAAGAGTTGAGGGAAATGCTGCTCACAATAACCTTCTTCTTCCTTAAGATCAAAACTAAGCCACTGAGCCACACAAAAATGTTTTTGCCCAGTCAGTCATCATCATTTTACATTTTCAGTTTCAGACTCTTCAGACTCACAGCACGCGCCTCTCTTCTGAGGAGGAAGAAAATAAAACCTCACATGACAGGACTGCACCTAGGTTGAGGTCCCTGTAATGCGAGCGCAAACATCGCTGGCGCCACCTAACAGCATCGCACTGCGCAATCGCTGCGAACTGCTGCGCTACATAGAACACCCCCAGACGCAGCAAACGGCCAACCAGATCCATTAATCTACTAGACAGGCCCGTAGAGAATATTTGCTTAATGAGATTAGTTGGACTCAAGGTACGTTAAAACCCAATTTTATCCAAAAAAGGCTACAGAATAGGGCTGAGAGAGCCAGTCAATCAGATTACTCATCTAGTCAACCGTTCACAGGGGCTCATTCGCACGCAATGCGCATTAACGCTGCGCAGCCTTTGCGCTACTGCAGGGTCACAGCGCATCATCAGAAGAGCAGAATGCTGCAATCCAAACAAAGAAGAAAAAGGAAAAAAAAATGAACAACAAGAAGAGTTAGAAGCTTTTACTAGTAAATTATCTAATAATTTTAATATCTTAATTAACTTTTACTTATTTTTGACAGAATTGTGGCTATAGTATAAAACATTCTTTTACATAACTTGCTTGTAAATAAAATTATTTTAAGCTGTTTCTGAAGCCACAAGACAGAAGATTCAGGCATGGAGGCAAATTGTTTTGCTGTGGCAGTTACAAACCCGTTACCATATTTCTCATCATGTGACTTTTCGGTGCGTTCCTTGCTGGAAGAGGAGGAGGAGGTTGTGTGTCTGCCCTAGATCCAGGCCTCGAGCTCCCTTCAGCGAGGCACCTTACGCATGGAATAGGAGGTTTCACCCACCTGAAACCTTCTAAATACAATATCAATGGTGAAAAACCAAAAACAAGAGAGAAAATAAAAACAAGATCATTAGTAAAAGTTCAACAAAGCAATTGAAATTCTTTGGATGTCTATTACATATGGGAATGAGGACAGTCTCAAGTCTGTAACATGGGAAACATGCAGAAGGGAGAGGGTTAATCAGGGCTATTGCATACAGCAGGGATTTTTGCTGGAAGAAAGGCTCTTCATTTTCTACAAAGACAACTTAATTTTGCTGCCATCTACTAGGAATGTATGCTGGCTTGAATTTTCAAATGCACTGATTACAAAAGAAATACATTGCATTTCACTCAAGAGTATTTTCTGGTTTACTAAGTTCTCACAAAAAAAAAAAAAAAAAAAAAAACAGAATGACATTTTTCAAACTAGGTGTCTCCAGAGCTCTGAAATAAAGAAGTCAGCAACCTAAGGCAGGCGCAACGTCTCAGCCTAAACCGATGTCTAAAGCTGCAGTGAAGTGCAATTCATGTTAGCTGTCCGCTTGGTGGGGTGACAATTGATAGGAGCATATCAGATATTTGTTCTAGAAATTACCAATTGCTTTATCAGCTAAGATTGAAATCAACATAGTTCATCAGCTGGAAACCTACATAAGGTTAATCCATAGTGTTGGCAGAATTTATGAGTTTTGCACTTAAAACTAGTGCTTTTAACATTAGGTGGTGCTGAAAAGCCTTCTCCCTCCCTGGATGAGCAAACAGACAGCTACGCTGCGCATACACTCCACGCATTAGCATGCGCGTGGGGCTCAGAGCAACAGGTGGGAGTTTCAGAAGCATTCTGGTTTCTCCCCACTCCTCACCCCTGCAGCGCGGTTGCGTAAGGTGGCTTGTAACAAGACAACTGCATTTATAAATTTAATTGTAAATTATACCAAAAGCTTTAATTAACCCAACCTGGTGTTCAAATTCATTATTTGGAAACACAGAATGCTAAAAGCCACCTTTCCACTTTGGCAAGTTTTCTTTCGATCAGTCCATTTCCCAAACAAACCAGCTTTGTCCTTCTGATTTTTTTTTTAAAGGAGGTGGGTGGGGAGGAATAAAAGAAGGAAGTGAGGAAGAAAAAGAAGGTAGGCAACTAGGATTGGGGAAAAAGGAAAAAGGAATTTGGGGAGGAAGTGAGGACAGGAAGGGCAGGAGGTTCCAATCAATAATTTGCAATATTTTAACAGCCTTTCTTCCACTGTAAAAAGGGTGAGGAAGATGAAGGGAGGAAGGTTAAATAAGAATTTTAAATGCCAGTATTACAGGGTAACATTTGGATGAAATTCTTCTCCACTTACAAGCCACAAAGGACTTAGAAGAGCAGCGTTTTCAATGGCACCTGCATCATATAGGCGTCTGGAGCCAAATCACAGGCACTCTGCTTGTCACTAGCAGGCAAGCCTCAGATTTGAAGGAATGTTATTGATTCCCACGTAAGATCATGATGGAGCCCATTGTTATAGAGATGACCTAGCTCAGCAGAAAGGCTCCACAATGCTCACGTTCTTGCTTTACCCCCAGATTTAGAACAGATATGCCAAAGCCTGGTCCTGCTCTAGTCTGAGGCAAGTCATGCCGATAGTTTTCCTCAGTTTCATAGGACTATTTTGTGAAGATAGCTCAATGAAGAGTTGAAGACTTGGCAAAAGGTACAGGTTTTCATAACTAATGCTTAAATGTATTCTAGCAAACACCTACCTTGGCTTCTTCCAAGCGACCCAGGGCTTTGAGCAGATTCCCCAGGTCACTGCGAACACAGTACAAATCCTAGAAACCCAGAGATATTGTCATTAGTTATACTGTTTTCTCATCAAAAATATCCCAACATCACTTATACACATCTAGCTCTGCCATTTTATTGTCAATTAAAAGCGGCACTTGACAAACTTAAGCACAGGCCCACAATTCATCTTCTAATTCCCAGAAAATCCAAAAGTAACCTGATGGTGGAAAAAATCTAACCTGAATTTACAAAACATTTACAGAATTTATTTCTCTTGCTTAGTATGAATAGTATCTTCGGCCACACGGATATAAGTGTGTTTTGCTATCAGCTGCTGCTCCAGTTCCGGCTGAAGATCTGTATATGGAACTACTGTCTGACACCCTTTCAAATGCGTTTGGTCTCATCAGTTTCACACACAAGACTACAACTACAAGACCTTTCTAGAGCCTCTCTCCCCTCCAAACATCACCTGGTTGGGGAAAAAAATTATTGAATATTTATTCAACTGTTTAATTCAAGGTTATGATGAATCACTCCTGTATCAAGGACCAGAAATTTTCCACAGCAGAAAAAACAACGCTGCACTCAGCAAGTGATTACCTGTCAACAAACCTACCCTTTGACTCTCAGGCTTATTTAGAAACCCTTACTTCATTTCATGCCTAGGCAGGAGGATTACCATCCAGCCACAGCCTCAATCCTGCCACCTGCCACTAGATTACTCATTAGAATTAAGTGCCATTCAGGCTGAGTGGGTGAATAATGAAAAGCGGTTGACTCTTTATTAGCAGCTCAACTGTGTTGCTAGCCCTGACACACCATTCCGTTCATCGGATGACACGCTCAACAGATAGTGAGCTTAAATTTTTATTTGCACAGTCTGTTTTTGCCAGTAGAATTTACCAGTCAATAACAAGCAGAGATAATGGCAATATGTGGCACGTTTATCATCCCAAACTGTTACGTGGGTGAAAGAACCTTAAATTAAATCCTACAAAGTGAAATTTTATTTTTATTTTTATTAAATATTTATATTTATAAATATTAAATATTAAATATTCCAAAGAACTATCATGTATATTATTCTTCCAGCAACTGTATAATGGTTTCCAGAACCGGTTAGTTTTACTGACAAACTGTCTCTGTATTGTTTACTGTCATCCAAAAAGGTAATGGCTATCTAAACTGGGACAATTCCATGATCAGCCTGAGTTAGTGCTGTCCCTCAAGCAGTGACTGATGCTTTGGAAGAGTATGGTTATCTTGTAGTGGCCTTAAGAACAGGCTGATAGTAATCCTCAAAGCATCTCATGTACCAAGCACAGTAACACACACCTGTAATCCCAGCACTTGGGAAACTGAGGCAGGAAGATCATCATGAGTTCAAGCCCCACCCCCAACCGCAGTTAATATCATAGTGAGTTCTAGGCCAGCCTGCACTACAGAATCAGACTGACTCTAAATAAATACACGAATAAATAAAACATGCAAACAACTCACAGGTACCATTCATTAATCTTAATACCAACTAATCACCTTCTGTAACTAGTCTAAGCACTTTGGAATCCTATTTGTGTTCTGAGAAATAATGAATTCTATAATCTTGCTATTCACTTTGTGTAGGTTTCCTCCTCTGAACCTTAACAAGGTAGCCCTCTGTTTGGCAGGCTATGTCTAAATAATCTGCTTACACAAGCTCCCTCTACCACTTTTTAGTGGGGGATATGTTAGAGTCTCACCACTTTCTATGGCTGTTCTGAGCCACAAAAATCAGAAACACTACAATAACTAAGGGCCTAAAGGCTGTTGGTTGGTTGTTGGTTTTTTGAGACAGGGTTTCTCTGTGTAGCCCTGACTGTCCTGGAACTCGCTCTGTAGACTAGGCTGGTCTCGAACTCACAGAGATCCACCTGCCTCTGCTTCCCCAGTGTTGGGATTAAAGGTGTGTGCCACCACTGCCTGGCTTAAGGCTGTATTTTCTTTTCTTTCTTTCTGTTTTTTTTTTTTTTTTTTCAAAATTTATTTATTATGTATACACATACCAGAAGAGGGCACCATATCCCATTCTAGATGGTTGTGAGTCTCCATGTGGGTGCTGGGAATTGAACTCAGGACTTCTGGAAGAGAAGCCAGTGCTCTTAACCTCTGAGTCATCTCTACAGCCCAAGGCTGTATTTTCTTAAAGATTTGTTTTATTATTTTTAATTTTGAATATGGGGCGTTCACGTCAGTGCATGTATCCTCAGAGGCTAGAAGTATTGCATTCTCCTGGAACTGGAGTTACAGGTGGCTGTGAGCTGCCTGACATGGGTGCTGGGATTTGAAACTGGGTCCTCTGGAAGGCAAAGTATGTGCTCTGAACCACTGAGCCATCTCTCCAGCTCCACCTATATTTTTACCCACTGTGACATAATTTTACCAGCTAGTTTCTATGAACTCTTAGTGGAAGATTATTTAGTTATATCATCTAGATTCATCACAGCATCCTACAACAAAAATAGGTTTTCTTATGTATTGGCAAAGGAAGTCAGTTGGTAGAAAATAATTAAGTAGGATGCCAAAAGCCCTAGGTTTGATCTCCAGAGCTGTAAAAAAAAAGAAAATGAGAATATAAATACCTTCAAGATTACAGTAAAATAATAAGTCCACTTTAGGAAAAGGCAAAACATATCCTATAAGTAGACAAGTAGAGTGCCTAAGAGTAGAGCGCTGAGGCACAGCACTTGCCTGGGATACAACAAGGCCTGAGTTCAATCCCTGGTACCACGAAAACAAACACAACAACTCTCTCTCTGCTGGCATGGTGGCACATGTCAATAACTTCACTTGGGCCGGGCGGTGGAGGTACACACCTTTAATCCCAGCACTCGGGAGGCAGAGCCAGGTGGATCTCTGTGAGTTCGAGGCCAGCCTGGGCTACAAAGTGAGATCCAGGAAAGGCGCAAAGCTACACAGAGAAACCCTGTCTCGAAAAACCAAATAATAATAATAATAATAATAATAATAATAATAATAATAACAACTCCACTTGGGAGGTGGGAGCAGGATAATCAAGAATACAAAGTCATTCTCAGCTACTCAGTCAGTTCAAGGCCAGCCTAGACTAAGTGAGAATCACTCTCAAAAAGGCCAAAATAGGGCTAGAGAAATGGCTCAATGGTTAAGAGCACATGCTACTCTTCCAGAGGACCTGAGTTCAATTCATAGCACCCATATTAGGCAGCTGTAAACCACCTATAACTCCAGTTCCAGGGGATCTGACACCTCCTTCGGGCTTCCATGTGCACAGATACAACACACATATACATAACAACAATATTTTTAAAAAACAAAATAATAAACATAATCATGAAATTCAAATCTACACATACAAAGTCATGCGCGTGCACACACACACACACACACACACACACACACACACACGTATGAATACTTAAATGTCTACAAAATACAAGAACACTACAATTCTCCAAAAGTCCATTCAAAACCCTGTGTCAAATTCTGCTTAATCTGTCAAATCAAAATAGTATCTAAGAGAATCACTTTGCTTAAACCTGGCTCATTCTGCCCATCCATAGTTAATATTTATGAAAACCTTGATTTAATAATATATCTAAAACCAAGGAAAATAAATTAGACATACACACTCAAAGAGATTTAAGCTGGGCCTTCATAGCTGAGTAGACTTAAAGGAATAAGGCATCGAAAACAAGGGAAAAAATGGTATGATTAAAGGTGCCCCAGAAATAAGGTATACCTATGTAACTATTCCCACCCCCCCCCCCCCCCCCCCCCCCCCACCCCGCAGAGTAACAACTGCGTCCAGCGGCTTTCCTCTTCATGTTCCCCCTCTGGACCCTCTACATAGGCACACACTGAGGAAAATCAGGCTGATGAAAACCTCCAATGGTTCTCAACTGCCTCTCAAATTCAATTCAAACTCGGCAGCCTCTATTCTTCTGAAGTCTTCCAATTGACTGCTCCACGACACTCACTTCTCCTTACTACTTACTCACCACTTCAGCCTGGTAAGTCTACTTGCTGTTTACCTTCCTACAGAAATGCTTAGGTTCTAAGCACCTCTCAAGGAAGTCCTCTGATTAATACTCTCCAACAATAATCACCCGAGGAACTCGTATCATTTTTTTCCTTTATGGGTCAGGTCTGTCTCACATGATAACCCCTCCAGAACACATTCCCCAACTCCTCACCAAGCACTGTACACAACAATAAGCACTTGAATATTTAAATGTGACCCTTTCCAGCAACCTTAACAAAAAGAGTAGAGAGAAGTAGAAATGGAAGGTTTTTCTCATAGTCCAGCTATCTGGGACTCTCACAAGAACAAAATCAACATGACAGTAACACATGATGGGATGCCAGTCACTCTCAGCATTGTGTTATCCACCATCCAAGCAGAAACAACTTCTCAACCACTTACACACTCAGGCTCACAGCTATCACACAAAGGAGAACTGTATGCATAATTTATAAAGGGATTGCCAAGTATGGGCAATTCTAATGAGCCAACATAGAAAGAACACTAGAGAAAACAGTGCCTTAAAATATGACAAATGAGCCGGGCGTTGGTGGCGCACGCCTTTAATCCCAGCACTCGGGAGGCAGAGGCAGGCGGATCTCTGTGAGTTCGAGGCCAGCCTGGGCTACCAAGTAAGCTCCAGGAAAGGCGCAAAGCTACACAGAGAAACCCTGCCTCAAAAAACCAAAAAAAAAAATATGACAAATGAAAATTTCAGCAAATGGATTAAGCCACAGAACATTACAGAAGGCAGCTCCAAATATAAAAATATGGAACAGCTCTATCTCAAAATTTCTGTAATACAGTCACAGACTAAGTTTTAAATTGACATATCTATAAACTTACAAGAGAAGCACTGCTGAAAATCAGTAAAATGAACTTAACATTTTAACTTTTCACTGCTACAAAACCAAAATAAGAGTTTCTCCAGCCGAGGCGGTGGTGGCGCACGCCTTTAATCCCAGCACTTGGGAGGCAGAGGCAGGCAGATCTTTGTGAGTTCGATGCCAGCCTGGTCTACAGAGCGAGATCCAGGACAGGCTCCAAAGCTACACAGAGAAACCCTGTCTGGGGGGGGGGGGAAGCTTCTCCAACTAATTTTCAGACTGCCAACTGCACGTACAATCCCAGCCCATGCTAGAGTAGCAATGCATATAGCACAAAGAACACACTGTAAGGAACAGACTCAAAACATTAGCAGAGCTGCATTGTCAACAGGCATTTGACAGGAAGTTTCATCCTGAAAACTTAAAACGCGACCACTGTGGTGTACTGAAGTGAAAACGAGGGAGTTCCACACAACTCCGTTTTTATTCTTACTGTTAAGAACAGGGGGGTTGGGGATTTAGCTCAGTGGTAGAGCGCTTGCCTAGCAAGCGCAAGGCCCTGGGTTCGATCCTCAGCTCAAAAAAAAAAAAGAACAGGGAAATAAGGACTGGAGAGATGGCTCAGAGGTTAAGAGCACTGGTTGCTCTTCTAGAGGACCCGGGTTCCATTCCCAGCAACCACATGGCAGCTTGCAACTGTCATTAACTCCAATTCCAGGGGATCCAACACCCTCACATCAATGCATGTAAAATAAAGTTAAATAAATTATTTAAAAAAAAAAAAGAACAGAGAAATAAAAGTAGCTAGCATCTCTCCCTACAAGAAACAGAGCCAGGTGGGGGCCACCCCAATGCCGTTAAGAAGTAAACTCATTGTTTTAGTGTTATCTTGCTTTGGAAGTACATGATGTTAAGTTTCCTGTTAATAGGTTAGATATTTAACAATACAAACTATGCATAGCATATATTTAGATAGTAGCATGGCCTTGTTTCTCACTTTAATTTCCCTTCTCAATATAATCCTATGGTCAACTGTCAGCAAAGGTAACTCTCTAGTACACAGACAGGCAACTAAAAACCTGAGCCAGGGCTGGGGATCCAGCTCAAGTGAAGAGTGCTTATCTACCATGCACAAAGTCCTGGGTTCTATCCACAGTGCCACATAAACTGGGCACTGGGGAAGCAAGGGCAGGAAAATTAGGAGTTCAAGGTCATCCTCAACTACTTAGTGAGTTAGAGGCCAGCCTAGGCTACACAAGACCCAATGTCAAAATAAATGAACAGAGTAAAGTTAACCAAGATTACAACTGTGCAAGAGAGCCAAGCTGAGTTTACACAGTCAACAAGAAAAGGAGACACCTAGCCCTGATTACTGAAGGAAAACAATGTACTATCCTGGGCCTTAGGAAGAATCAAGTCCATGCCCCAAAGGCAGCCCATTCAAGGTTGAGCTGCCTAACACTTTGTTAGTAACTAGATAGGACTGCAATAAAAATTACAAATGAACTCAAATTTCAAATATACAGGGAGAACTTCTGAAAGACTATGTAAGAAATTACTTTCATTATCTGCAAGCCTATGCAATTTCTCACTAGATTAAAAACTCAATGAATAAAAATCATTTATTGTAATGAACACACAAATAAAAACATGTAGCTAAACTAAGGTAGTCATTCCAACAAACAACTGGCCCAGACCCAAACTCTATACATCTCAATTAACAGTTAAAACAGCCATTCCAGCCGGGCGTTGGTGGCGCACACCTTTAATCCCAGCACTCGGGAGGCAGAGCCAGGCGGATCTCTGTGAGTTCGAGGCCAGCCTGGGCTACCAAGTGAGCTCTAGGAAAGGCGCAAAGCTACACAGAGAAACCCTGTCTCGAAAAACCAAAAAAAAAAAAAAAAAAAAAAAGCCATTCCATACAGTGATTTTTACCTTTTTTTAAAAATAAAAGCGATAGAAGTTTTTAAATTTTCAAAATTAACTTTAAAAATAATTGTTTAAAAGATATTAAAACGAAAAATTATCACAAAGCTTTGGTAACTACTAAAATAAGCTTCAGTTTGCTAAATTATAAAACTGGAGTCAAGAGCCAGGCATATATGCAGAATGGTTTCCAGGCTGGCACAAGGGCTGCCTTTGGGCACAGAAGGTCCTTTTTAGCTTTCATTTTTCGTTCATGTCAACATTTGCTTCAATAATTCAACTTCAAGTTTCAACATCCACTTCACTATTGCTAGCTACGTGATCTGAAGAAAGTTACATAACAAAGTCTATTGGGGTTTTTATTATTGGTAAAACTGGAAATAATGCCATCCTCCTCAAAGGATCACGGTAAAGATTCAGAAAGACTTTTATCTGAAGCAGCAGTGTCTGAGCTTGTAGAAGACTTTCGATAATGGCAGCTGTACCAGTTAATCATTAAGCACTTCCAGGGTGGTTGCAAAGTCAATGTTGACGCAGCTCAAGTATATGCTCAGGCTGCCAAGACCCACCCCCATCCCTAACACTTATCTCTTAAAAGTTTCCAGCCACTTTCCCTTAATTACATCAACAGTTTCCAGGGAAAGTTTTACATCCCTGTGTTTTCTTTAAAAATGTTTTGTTTCACACACTGTATTTTGATCTTTCCCAGAGTCTAATACAGTATGAGCTTAATATCTGTCAACCAGAATACACTTGCTCCCTTGAAAACACATGCAATTTAGATTAAAAAAGAATTGAAGAACTAATGCAAAGTCTGGTCTGGATGTATAATTGCCTTGATTATACTACTTTTAACTATATTGGGGGAGGGGATATATTGAGATTGTTTTGTACACATCACTAATATATTAGCAACTTTTAAAAAACCATTTTATATTACAGGTTAAAATCTTTTACCCTCCTCGGTGCACAAGCTGGCTTTTTGGAACCTAGGACCTATGCTGAGACACTTTGCTCAGCCTTGGTGCAGGGAGGAGGGGACTGGACCTGTCTCAACTGAATCTACCAGGCTATGCTGACTCCCCAGGGGAGACCTTGCCTTGGAGGAGGTGGGAATGGGGGGAGGATTGGGGGGGAAGGCTAGGGGGTGGGAGGAGAGAGTACAGGGGAATCCATGGCTGATATATAAAATTAAATTAATTATAAAATAAAAATATCTTTAAAAGAAGATCTTTTACCCATCATTCCTTGAAAAATCAAGAAATGTTGTACATATCCATCAGAATTTACCCAAAGTTCACTAAAATAGCACAAAAAAATGTATCTTGTGCTTTATTAGCAGTACCAAAAGAATTGATATAGCTTTTTGTTTTGTTTTGTTTTGTTTTTTGATTTTTCGAGACAAGGTTTCTCTGTGTAACTGTCCTGGTTGTCCTGGAACTCACTCTGTAGACCAGGCTGGCCTCGAACTCACTGAGATCTGCCTGTCTCTGACTCCCAAGTGCTGGGATTAAAGACGTGCGCCACCACCACCTGGCTGATATAGCTTTTTTGTAAGGATAATTTTTATGCTATTTAACTTTTTAAATAAGGTAGATTTTTTTTTTAACTCATGCAGACCAAGTCAAACCTATTTCATCTTTCAAGTGCACAAACATATCTCAACTCTTGACTTTCTTTCCTGTCTAAAGTATCAAATGATGTTTGTTTGTTTTCTGGAATGCTGGGAAGGGGAAACAACTGATAAACTTTTACTTACAGGATTGTACTGAAGAGCTGAGACGTAAGCTTGTACTGCTCCTTCCATGTCACCTGCTGCTACCAAGGCTGCTGCCAGGTTAATATAACCATCAATGAAATCAGGCTTGAGCCGCAAGGCATGTCGATAATGCTCAATTGCTTCCTGCAACTGCCCTCTTTCCTTGTACACATTCCCCAAATTCGAATAGGCTTCTGCTAGAAGGGGATTCTGTTTAATTGCCAAGGTGCTAAAGTGAGCAGATCTGGAAAAGTGGAAAGCGTTGATGCATGGATATGCATGTTAGAAAAGAGGAGGCATGGCTCATCCGCAACGTAACAGTTTCCGAAAATCCTGTTCTCTGGAACATTACCCTTTAACCAGCACGCACAAGGAAAGTTTGAAAACTAAAGCTTTTCTAAGATGAGCATACCCAGATTCCATATAGGAAAGCTGGTTCTTATGTAAGGAAATCTTATTAGACTCTGTCACCAAACTGCTATTGTATAATGTAATCATTAAGATCAAGAATAAAAATGCTATGTGCATGAATTTCATTTTCCATTTGTTGTTAAGATTTAATGACACACATCTTCAATGCCTAAGTGTGCCAAAATGATAACTTACTAAAAGATCCAAAGCACAAATTCTTCTCTTTTGATTAATTCAAGTGATTAGCTAAAAGCAACAACGATTTAATGAGGGTATTTCCAACTTGAACTACATATGCCCCTCCTACCAGAGTCCCTTAAGCTGACAGCTCTGTATGCTCAGATGTACACTAAGAATAATTATCTGAAAAGAATTAATAAAGCAGCAGCCCCAAGTGATAAAATCTAGGGGAAAAAAACCTAGTCATACTGATAATGTGCTCACCCCCACAAAACAGGGGAGAAAAACTAGCAGCTAGGCAGTCAAAAATGAGCAAAAAAAAAGAGCACCTGTGCGTTGGTGGCTCGGATGAAAGCCAGCACTGGAAAACTCTCAAGTTCAAATATTTAGTTCTCATTTTTTAAGCTCAGCACCCAGAGGCAGGTTACCCCGACATCTCCTACCTGTCCAGCCTTCGACACTGGAAGTGTATAGATGAAAGTAATAAAAGGACACCAGTATTGTCAGGCTCTTGTCGCCAGAGCTGCATGCAGTGTCTCTCAGCTGCCTCAAAATCTCCTGCCTGATATTCTCGATGTGCCAACTCAGCTAACCCTTGGAAGGAAAGCATACGTTTCGTTGGTTCTGGAGAATCATCAAAACATTTGAGGGAAGGAGGGGGGAAAACAAAAAGTTAGAAATGCAAACCAAAAAAAAAATGTAAAAATATGGTAAATTAAACTTAAAGATGAAAATGCTTGAAACTATGTAAAGCACTAGAGTGTTCTGCATTTTATTTAAAGCCCCAATCTACAGAATTGATCTTCAAATTCACCCATTACTAAAGCTTCCTTTTCTAAACCACAGTAATATTTACTTCCAAATGACATTCTTTTTAATTTTGTAGTTTTGAACTATAAATCACAGATAGTTAGCATACTGACACAAAACATTAAACATGAAATCTACAAAAGTTACAAAGATTTCTCAGAATAACCAACCTAGTGCTAACAATACTTGATCCTACATTTCAAGTTGGGTTTGTAAGGGCTGGGATATTCTAAACTTTCTCGGTGTAGGTGACACCAGGTGTCTCCATAACTCTTTATATTGATGTTTGTGAGTTTTACAGCTTTATTTTTTTAGGAGCAACAATAAAAACAAGCCTAAGGAAAACAACTGAAAGTCAAAGTGCTACTTTCACTTTTAAAGCAACTGATAATCAAGAATCTGTCAAGGGCTAAAGCATTTAATGGGTTCACCAAACATTTTAAACAAAGACCCAAAGGTTGCTGCTCCTCCACTGGCAAAGACTCATAAGAAGACCAAATTAGCTAAATCCCACCTACACTTCCTTAGCGCTAACATTTTCTGCTGTGTTCCCGGTTTTCACCGAAGGATTAGGACATTGAAAACAACCCTGTACAATATTCAGGCAACCTACCATTGCAATAGTTTAAAAATGCTACAACATAGAGAACTGGGCAAAATATAAAATAAACGACAAAAAATACTTTTGTTCTGTGGGACTTGACAATGAAAAGCTGAAGCCCAGGTACATGCCTAAGGCTCAGCTGTAAACATTTCTCTCATAAATGATGAAGTAGAAATTCAATCATAACACTCTCTAGTCTATCTAGATGGTTAGAATGGGAAACCACAGACCTAGTAGTACATAATTTTACCAAGGTCATGGGGACAAGCTCAAATTTAAGCCAAGCTCCCCCATATCAGAGCTGATGAGTGCTCTGGATACCCTAGAAAGCAATTTCCTGACAGAATGCACAGCTGACCACAAAAACAAAGACCGGGAATATCTGTGTCCAAATCTGAGGTCGGAGCTTTAAGATAAACTAGAAAATTACATTTTAGACAAGAATGCAGCACTTGCTAGCTCCTAAATTTAGCACATTACTTGTCGGCACTTATCCAAGTCGCTTATCTGCTCCTTTAATACTGGCCATTTCCTCAAATAAAGTTAACAGTCAGAAAAGGGCAAGCCCTTACAAAAATATAACACGGAATCTTAAATCTTTGAAAATCACTGTGGAAAACGGGAAGGCGGGGATCGGACTAATCATTAATCCCACTCCCGTCAATTGTGGATGGCATACTATTGAAGATTCATCCATTTATTATCGCACAATGTCCAAAACCAGCAACTGAAATCTTGACACACAACTGCGAAACAACAAAAAACAATATCCTCTTGGAAACCTTAGAAGCGCAGCTCAGTTCCTCACTCCCTCCCGTCCCAAATAACCTCAATCTGGAAAGGCAGTTGAAGGACAATCCTACAATTTGGCTGTTTTCTTATTTTCAGTAGCGAAGGCTCGGGAATGAATTGTCGAAAAGGGGCAAACGCTTTGCACTTGTGCAGCTACACTCCAGGTGCTTTACAAACTCTTCAAGCAAGGATGGAAACTTAAAAAAAAATACACACCCTATGAATAAAGAGATAACTGGGCTAAAGAATGGGGGTGAAAACCCAGAGGCTGCGGCGGAGGAATACATTGAGAAAGTGACACAAAGAGAGAATTGGGCGGGCAGGGTGGTCGATGCCAAGCACGCACCGAGGTGGTTTCTTCCCCAAGGATAGGAAACGATCGTCGGGCTGGCACACTTGCAGAGAAAGGGTGTGGTTGCCACGAGCGGGGAGGGCTGACGGGGTGGGAAACTCAGGACGGGGGCAGCGGGTGCAATTGGGCGATGGCTAAGAGAACCCCTGGAAATTTCCAACCTAAACCGGGGCCGCTCAACCCAAGAACACCAGAAGGCGCTGGCAGGCAAGCGTGCGGACTCAAGGTCCCCTCTTCTTGAGGTTACTTGGAAGCACATCGAGGACTTTCGCTAGTCTTTGCCTGATGCAAAGTGAGGCTAGGATTACATCAAAATAGCAGCCCGGCCCCAGACTGGCAGAGGGGGACTAAATGTGGCCAAGGGAAAAAGGATGGGAGGGTGGGAGGTGGAAGTGCACGGGGGGGGGGGGGGGCCGGGAGCGACAAGCTGGAATTGGGGGAGAAAGCAGTTGCGATGGAGACAGAAAGAGCAGGGATTCCAATGCAGCCCATTCCAAGACATTCTAAGCGCACACGTGTGCTAGAAAGCGTCCCGAGAGAGAAGGCTAGAACACTGGTAGGATAAAACAACAACGAAAAAGCCCAAAAGCAAGCAAGCAACGAGGGAATGTTTACGGAACGGACGACAGCATCAAACCCGATCAGATGGCAGTAGAACTCGAGAGTTCAGCAATGCCACTGATGTAATGGGGATGGTTAGAGGGAAGGGAGTGATGAGAGATACAAGACGGCACCAGACCCCAAAGGGACGTCTGCCAAAGTAGAATGGGACACTGGTACCTGTGCTGTCGGCCACGTTGCCCACGGAAGACGCCATCTGGAGCTTCTTGAAATAGAGCAAGAAGGGGGTAATTGCTTCTACTGCCGCCACTACTGGCAAGAATGTTTCTAGAGGTAGCAGGAAAAAGGCAGCAGCCGTATCAGTGTTTTGGAAGGCTTAAGGGGCGGCAGCAGATACTGGACTCGAATCTTAGGAACTCTTGTTAGACATCTACCTCTCACTGTCTTGAAATGGCGGCGATGGCTCCTCGATCGAAACAACACAGGCCGGAACTACTTTCTGTTACAATCAAGTACCCCGCGGAGGTAGCGCGTAATAAGACTACCGATCAAATGACTGTAATCAAAATCACTTGCTCTTACGTAACCTTCCGCCCAAGGTCCATTGCGACAAACACGACTAATAGAGAGCGCATGCGACAACCTTGTCAAGGCAACTCCGGGTTGAGGGCACCCTGTGGGGCAAGAGCCTGCAAGTTTTTAAGAGAGAGGCGGAAGGGCAAAAACGCACGTCGATTACACTTTTTTTTGCGGGGAGGGGGGCGGGGGGAGGGCAAGTGCTAAAGTAGGAGTCTACTACCTGGTCATTGATGTCGATGTTAGCAGGAATGCCAGAGACGTCTAGAAAAGTTTAATGAACTCCATTCGTAAGAAAATGGGTAGTTTACATGGCCAGTGTGTCAGTTCTAAGCAAATAGATGCGAATAATTGTATTTCCCAGACGGAAGTGTTCGAAACGATGGGGGAGCCGGTACCGATTTGAATGCTTCTTGATTCGGACTCCACCCATGAATTTAAGTACTTTGATGAGAAAGAATGATATTTTCTCTGGGCTGAGTGAACCTAAATGTGTCCGATTTGAACCATATAGCCCGAAAATTCAAAATCGTTGTTGTATTCGGGAGAGTAAATAGTCTACAGTAACAGGGTAAATGCTCAATTACTCGGGAACCTGCTGCGAGTTTACATGCCAAAAGCAACTATAGAAATGTTAAAGATGATTGGTTTTCGTCAAAATTCCTGATTCTGAGTTGTGACTTCGTTTAGCACAACAGCTCTGCAAATCGTTATGGTCCGCGAATGCCATTGAGCTTAAGGCAATTCAGCAATACTAAATGCGTTCATTTGCCATCTGCTTAAACTACACATCTACAGTGAATCCCGAATTGCCTTCCTTTGACAAAACAGCTCTTAGGATCCTCCTGCGGTTTCAAGTGCAGCGTTCGGACATTTTGTCATATTATTATTAATTTATACCTCCTGCCTTGTTCCTAGAAAATTTTAAGATAACTTGTCACATCAGCAAGCAATTTTTACAAGCCATTAGAGGCTATAGTTAGATCGCTTAGAGAGCCTTTTTGTTTAAAAAACTCTTTGATGTAAGAAAAATCAGTGAGCTTGTGTAAAAATGTTTGCTGTCTAGTCCCTTGGCGACATAAAAAATAAGTCCTCAAATGCTGCTTCAGTTTTTTGGAATCGCTGACCAAACTGAACCCTGGATATGAGTGTAAAGAAAGTTGATAATATTAACTTTCGCCCCATAGAATCACCGCATGTAGTGAAAAAGAAGGTTCATCACACAAACTCTCCCGTACCCTGGCCTTATCTTTCCATTTGATATACCTGGCAAGCCCCTCCCCGACCAAGTGCGCCACCTTCAGTGAATGCTCTCAGCTTTTCCGCTTTAACAACAGCCGTCTCAGAGTCTACCAGCAGGTGTTTAGGCCTCCCTGATTAATGCAAGGTGGTTAAGTAAAACTGGTTGAATGTCAGGTCATGCTCCCAGTCGGACAGCTATTTGACTCATAGAAAACTGGTCTGGGTTTCCCTTATCTGAGAGAGAATTCCCAGGCTGTTATTAGATATTTTGCTACTATGAAAACAGTTGTTTTGTGAGGCTCATGTAGCTCAGCAAGGAAAGCCCCTTCAAAGAATCAGCCCAGGAGCCGTCCCGAATAGCACCTGGGAGGTTTGGTTCCAGGAACTTAGCAGTCATGCATACTTTCTTCAGCCAATAAAGTAACGTTTACTAACATCTCTATATTCGAAGCACTGTGGGAAACATAAAAGGGAAAAGAGAAAATCTTTGCCCTCAGGGAACTTAAACAAAAAGTCACTTAACAGTAATACTGAGGATTGTTTTAATGAAATCCATTTGACTCTACTGTCTGGAAAGGGGACCTCCACCTCAGACTAGAGGGGCCAGGTGATAAAGGCTTGAGCTGGGCATTGCCTTGAAGGAAGGTAGTGCTTTTGTGCTCCTTTCACTTTTTTTTTTCTTTTCTATGCAGAAATTGGAAATTTGGAGTCATTTGTAAATATATCAGCTGCTTCGATTCTAATCCCAGACACTGCCACTCTAATACCAATGATGGTGTATTACCTTCCTATCCCTTGTAACATTCCCAGAAATCTACTGGCTTAAAAACCCACTTTTCACAGCAATACCATCGCTGGAGGAGGAAGCTGGGACATGCGATTCCCATTTGCAATCACTGGAAGAGTGTTCCAAAGGTTAAATGAAGCTGAACTGAACAAAATACATTGATGAAGCACCCCAGGCTCTCCAGATGTGTGGGGATACTATTCTAGAGCCCCTTAGAGTCTGTAACCAGTCACGATGAAGAAAACTGGTCTTGAAACCTTCCAGAAAGAAAGAAAAAAAATTTCCAGAAATCGTTTTTAATATATTATTGTTGTTGCGTGTATGATGTGTGTGGGCTCGTGTACCACAGTGTGCATGCAACAGTATGCGAGTGGAAGTCAAAGGAAAACTTTGTAGCGTTCTCTCCATGTTTGGGGATTGAACTCAGGCTGAACCATTTCACTGGCCTCCCCCTCCCCCTCTTTTTAAATTGGAATAAGATTAAAGAAAAACAAACCAGTTTTATGATAGTATAGCCATAATTAGCCAGTGAATTGGGAAATGAGAATTTATTTGCTGACTGTTATGATGAAAACAGTGACCAGCTGGAATAACAGTGAAAAAAACAGGAAAACAGCACACCTGTAACAGAGAAAGCCTAACAGAGAAAGCCCGACAGATAACGAGGCAAGATAAGGATCTGCAAAACAAAGGTGAGAAGCCTGGGGAGCCTTGCTGAGCTCTGCCTAGGGATGTACTTTTCCTCAGGCTAGGCGTCTTTAAAGATGTGAGATGGCCACATAGGTCCACTTCCTTCTTCAATGATCACTTGGTTTCTTGGCCTAAAAGAGACTATGAAAATACACGTCAAAATGAAGGCAAAGCTGAGTCTGATCTTGGTCCTTCAGGCCTGGAATCCCAGCACTTGGGAGGTTGAGATGATCCTCCTGCCTCCATGCAGGGCTACATAAATGCATTCCAGGTTAGGCTGCACTACAGTGTGGGACCCTTCTCAAGGGGAAAAAAAAAAAAGAAATAAAACAAAAATAAAGTGGAGGCCAAAACCTTGGTCCATCCTCCCAATCCAAGTCTACCGTGGAATGGTGTCTAAAACGATGTTCGAAGTCTACAGCCTGAAACCATTTGCAAAGGGGAAAAAAAAGAAAAAAACTAACCAAATGCACTGCCGGACTCGGGATTTCAGAAGAGACTTGCATCTTCTCCTGTGGCTATGTGCCTGCGGCACTATTTTCTGTGCTTCTAGATAAGAGGCTATTGTCTGCTCAGTTCTCTTCTATTCTCCTCAAGTGGGAGCCAGCTCTTCCCTCAAGAAGAGAATCTTGGTTTATTTATTGGTACCAACAAGACTTTCATTGCAGAGCCCTGGAGTGAGTCATGCTGTCCCTGCTAGCTTACCCATTGCTACCTCCAATGCAGAATAAAAAAAAAAAAAAAAAAATCCAAAGGAGCTGTGAGAGCTCTCCAGCCCAGAGTCTGTGTCTGAAAGGACTTGCTGTCCTCTTCCTGCGGTTTCAGTGGAGAGCGGTCATGTAGCACTGAGAAGCCTTCCACAGGGGCTGAAAGAAACTTGTAAGAGAACAAGGATGGTAGTGGGGACAAATCACACTAGAAGACAGAAGAGACAACAGTACAGGTGCTAGATGGTGCTTTTGTTCTTCTTTCTGGGTGGCTCTGATGACCATTATTTTTTAAGCTTGAGCTTTTGTGTCCATGGTAAGCACTTCACAGTAAAATTGAACACTCAAAGGACAGTTTTGGCTTTTATGAACAACCAGATGTAGAAGGACAATGGTTGGTCTAATTGAACATTCAACAAGGGGCGCTGGAAATAGAGCTTTTTGTTGTTCAAGGTCTCCTTTGTCTGAATGTGCAATTTCCTTGGATAGATTGACCAATCCAGTATCACCGTTCCTGTGCCATTTACATTATGTCAGCATATCCTAATAGACTTATTTCCAAAACTGTCTTCCCAAAGCAAGTGAAGAATTTTCTAGCATTGCTGAGAGATTGTGAAAACACAGCACTGTGCACTTTGTGAGCAAGAAAAAGAGGTTGAGCCAGGCGGTGGTGGTGCACGCCTTTAATCCCAGCACTCGGGAGGCAGAGGCAGGCAGATCTCTGTGAGTTTGAGGCCAGCCTGGGCTACAGAGCGAGATCCAGGACAGCCAGGGCTGTTCCACAGAGAAACCCTGTCATGAAAACAAAAGAAATCTTCTGCCGCTGTAACTATTTCAGTTATGTAAAAATGTAATCAGTTTCTTCAGGGACACAAGTGTTAATGGGTTCCCTTGAAGTTGTTTTGGTTCTTTTGTTTCTTGAGACAAATTCTCTCTGTGTGTAACAGCCCTGGCTCGCCTGGAGCTATCTATGTAGATCAGGCTGGCCTCGAACTCACAGAGATCCGCCTGTCTTTGTCTCCCCGAGTGCTAGGGCTAAAGGTGTGCACCACCACCACGCTGCTGGCTGTTTTGGTTCTTTAACAAGGAAAATCTTGTGGTATAGGAAGTATGAAATATCATTCACAAATATGCAAAACAAACACTAGGGATGACCAGATTCCCCTTCTCCAACCTCCTACTCCTTTGCTCCTCCATCATGAGTTTTTTAATTCACTGAAAGCACATTTTGTGGGTACCCAACCAGAAGTTGAATAAAGATTTTAAAATAAGCATTGTCTCTTTAAGTATCCTGTATTTCTTTTTTATTTTGAGACAGGGTTTCTCTATGTAGTCCAGGCAGTCCTGGAACTCACTATGTAGCCTGACTTGTCTTGAACTCACAGAGATCTTCCCCAGTATTGAGATTCAAGGCTTATGCCACCAAACGAGGCCATAGCCAGCTTTGTTTTATTTTTCTTGTTTTTTTTTTTTGAGATAGGTTTTTTCTGTGTAACGGTCCTGGCTGTCCTGGAACTCACTAGAAGGTCAGACTGACCTTGAATTTGCAATTAACTTCCTGCCTCTTTGCCCTTTAATAAGATCCTTCTTATCATACTGGCAAGATTTTAAAATGTAAAGCTACTTTTAAAAATACACAAAACAGCAGGGCAGTGGTGGCGCACGCCTTTAATCCCAGCACTCGGGAGGCACAGGCAGGTAGATCTCTGTGAGTTCGAAGCCAGCCTGGTCTATAGAGGTAATTGATGAGGAAAGAGCTAGGCCTACACTATATGCCGAACAAGCAAGAGATCTTGTATATGTGTGCATTCCTTTCTTTTGGCTCTTTTTATTTTTTTTTTTTTTTTTTTTTTTGGTTTTTCAAGACAGAGTTTCTCTATGTAGCTTTGTGCCTTTCCTGGAACTCACAGAGATCTGCTGCCTCTGCCTCCCAAGTGCTGGGATTAAAGGCGTGCGTCACCACTGCCCGGCTTAATTTTATTTTTTTAATTAATTTATTTTTCTATTATCAGCTTGATACAGTATAAATTCTTATCTTAATAGTGAAATGTTTCATTGAGGCTTGCCCAGTAATTGAGTAAAACCAAAACTTATTATAAGCCACAGTCATCCTAGGGTACCCCCTGCTATATAGCCTCCCTGGTTCTGTGGGTTGCAGTCTGATTGTTCTTTGCTTTATATCTAGAATCCACTTATGAGTGAGTACATACCATGTTTGTCCTTCTGGGTTTGGGTTACCTCACTCAGGATGATATTTTCTAGTTCCATCCATTTGCCTGCAAATTTCATGCTGTTATTGTTTTTTTTCTGCTGAGTAGTACTCCATTGTGTATATGTACCACATTTTCTTAATCCATTCTTCAGTTGAAGGGCATCTAGGTTGTTTCCAGATTCTGGCTATTACGGATAGTGCTGCTATGAACATAGTTGAGCATGTATCTTTGTGGTATGATTGAGCATTCCTTGGGTATATGCCCAAGAGTGGTATGGCTGGGTCTTGAGGTAGATTGATTCCCAATTTTCTGAGAAACTGCCACACTGATTTCCACAGTGGTTGTACAAGTTTGCTCTTTACTGTGAATGTGACTGACTAGTTGTTTGAAGTTAACTTGCCTTAATTTCCCCACAATGGTAGACTGCCACATGAAATTGTGAACTGAAATAAGCTCCCTTCTCTGTTGTACTGACCGGTTTTGTGTGTCAACTTGACACAAGCTAGAGTCATCAGAGAGGAAGGAGCCTCGGCTGAGGAAATGCCTCCATGAGATCCAGCTGTAAAACATTTTCTCTCATTTAGTGATCTGTGGGAGAGGGCCCAGCCCACGGTGGATGGTGCCATCCCTGGGCTGGTGGTCCTGGGTTCTATAAGAAAACAGACTGAAGCCGGGCGGTGGTGGCGTATTCCTTTAATCCCAGCACTCAGGAGGCAGATGCAGGTGGATTTCTGAGTTCCAGGACAGGTTCCAAAGCTACACAGAGAAACCCTGTCTGGAAAAAAAAAAAAAAAAAGGGAAATTGGCTGAGCAAGCCATGAGAAGCAAGCCAGTTAGCAGCATCCCTCCACAGCCTCTGCATCAGCTGCTGCCTTCAGGATCCTGCCCTGCTTGAGTTCCTGTCCTGACTTCCTTCAGTGATGAACAGCAATGCTGAAGTGTAAGCCGAATAAACCCTTTCCTCCCCAGCTTGTCTTTTGGTCATGGTGTTTCATCGCAGCAGTACAATCCTAAATTGCTTTTGTCGATTTTTTGTTTGTTTTTGAGACAGAGTGTCTATGTGGTATTGTCCTGGAACTTAATGTAGATCTGCTTCTGGGGTGTTGGAATTAGCCTATCACAGCAGCAGAATTGAGACTAGGACAGATAAATAGGGGCTTCTCCCTAAACGGTTCCTAGAGGACACAGTTTTGAGTTACTGCACAAGCACCCAAAACTAGCTTATGAATGCCCAGCCTTAGCTTGGCTTAGTTTCTAGCCAGTCCCCCCACTCCCGCTTTCAATACTAAGGATTTTAATTTTTTCTTATGTTTGTACTTTATTAATGAAGTTCAAGTAATTAGGATAATGGGGAAGCCACATGTCCTGATCTACCTAGGGCAGTCTCATGGATATATATTGTCTCCACTTCACTGTTCATTCTTTTAGAGAAACCTGGAATGGATGAAAAATTACATGATCACCTGTTTATTAATCATTTCCATCTTCTTTCTCCCAGGGTCTTTCTTTTTTTTTTTTTTTTTTACATTTTATATCTTTATAGAATTTCTTTTTCTTTTTCTTTCTTTTTTTTTGAATGCTGAATGCCGTTTATTGAAGGAGGGAAGAGGTCTTAAATACAGGCTTACAGCACAATGGGAGAACCCCGGAGGGCAGAAGTTCGCTACAGATGTTTTACAATCTTGCATCTAAGCTGTTAACACCCAATATGCAGGACACACAGACAAGGAACTTCCCTTAAGCATTCAGGAGGGTGGAACCCGGTAGGGAATTAGCATAGGGAGGACATCAAGGTCAGCAAGCAAGGCAACAGCTACCCAAAACAGGGGCCAGGGCCCTACAGGTCCCCCCTTTTACTAAAAAATGAGCTTCTGACTTAGGTTGCGTGGGACGTCAGCATGTCACCTTACCCGTCATGGAGACGCCTGCCCAGGCCACGCAGGTGCTCTGTCTTAGGTTGGTGAGTGCCCCCCAGGCATTACCCGTCTCTGAATACTCATTTTCATACAGGCTCAATCGTGTGTGAGCTGCAGAGTTAACTGCTGCCAAAGATCTCAAAGTGGTGCTGGGCTTGCAATCTGTGTGTTCGACACAGAAAAGACCAACAGAAGTCCTAACCTACCCATAGCCAGTAGGCTAAAGGCAACTGAGCCATTCCCTTCCTTAACAAGGCTTACTGTAAATTGGAGTCCTTGTAAGATGGTAACCCAAAAGCTAGCCAGCTTTTCTTAACTTTAAATTATCCCATCTACCTTTTGCCTCTCAGCTTTAATTTGTTTGTTTTGAGACAGGGTTTCTCTGTGTAGCTTTGGAGCCTTTGCTAGAACTCACTCTGTAGCTCAGGCTAGCCTCAAACTCAGAGATCTGCCTGCCTCTGCCTCCTGAGTGCTGGGATTAAAGGCATATGCTACCACTGCCCAGCTTCAGTCTGTTTTCTTCCAGCAGTCCTCCTCTGGCTGCTAGATCTCCTTCTCCCAGATTTCTCCTAAATATTCTCTCTGCCTGCCAGCCCCGCCTATCCTTTCTCCTGCCTCACTATTGGCTGTTCTGTTATTTATTAGACCATCAGGTGTTTTACACAGGCACAGTAACACAGCTTCACAGAGTTAAACAAATGCAACATAAACAAAAGTAACACACCTTAAAATAATATTCTACTACAAGTTCAGGCTGATCAGCCTTTTTATTCCTCTTGCCTGGATACTTGGGGATATACCCAAATAGAAACTGCCTAAATTTTATCCAAGCCTTTAGTCCCAGCACTTGGGAGGCAGAGGAAAGCAGATCTCTAAATTTGAGGCCAGCCTGATCTACAGAGGGAGTTCCAGGCCAGCCAGGGTTACACAGAGAAACCCTGTCTCAGAAAGAAAGGAAGGAAGGAAAGGAAGGAAAGAAGGAAGGAAGGAACTGCCTAAATTTCATTGCTAATAGGGCAAGGGAAACTTACTCTATTTAGAGACATGGAGTACTAATGGCCTGATGTAGGTCAGGGTTCCAAGAGTTCTGAGGTTGCTAAGTGCATTGTTTGGAAGGGTGTGCACATAATATGCACAGGTGAAGGAGCCAGACTGCCAAGTACATTAGAAAAAAGCAGGCATGCAAAACAAAAACCAAACTGAGTTCCAAGATAAACTATCTCACTTGCTTGCCTGCCTCACCATCAACACACATACAGACACAAAACTGTGGTGGTATTGTGTTCGCCAAAATATTGTGTACCTTAATAAACTTATCTGGGGTCAGAGAACAGGACAGCCACAATATTAAAGGTTAGGCAGTG
>CABHPP010123808.1:0-47718 GCA_902168425.1 Peromyscus attwateri
CTGCACAAGTCTTTGCTTCAGTCTCTGCCATGATTTCAATCCAACCAGTTAGGGGCCCACGTGGGTTAGCAAGCAGCATCAGTAGAAATTAGTTTGGTTCAACTGAAAATCTGGAATGTAGACTATCTTGGCCTGTGTACTGATCCACACAGAGCTCAGAAACCTAGGGATTCACACAATGTGAACACATAACACAGTTCCTCCTGCTCAAACCTTTGTGACTCGCAGACATTTAGACACTTCCTTCTCTGGACATGGATCCCAAAGTATAAGTGACAGAGATATACAAGTAGCTCATATCCAAACCTTACAGTATAGCCACTCAGGCCCTCAGAGGTTTATGTTTGGAAAACATTCTCAAATAGCTTAGAGTCAAATTTTGAACAAAATTCCAGAAATCAGCAACCTCACATTTTCAGCGGAGAGGCAAAACTCACATAATTTCACACGTGAAATTCAAAAGTTTCATCCTGAACGCAGAATGAAAATATCTGATGTCCTTAGAACTTGAGATACAGTTTACAGTTTCAGAATTCACATGCTCAGCACAGACTTTCAATGAGCTCAGATTCAAATATTAGAATGCAGATTCTGAAAATTTCGGATTTCATGCCCTGAACACAAATCACCAATTTACCCAAGACTCGGACCTCTGGACTGACCTTGAAAGATTTAGGAGGCAGAGGCCACAGCCATGTGTACCCCAGACTTACATTGTGCAATGCATGCCCTTTGAAAGGCCAGAGAACCCGCACTCTGAATGTGAACTTCCAAACACCTCAGACAAAAGACATGCAACAAAGGCCCCAAAGAATTCACTTACTTAACAAAGACCCAGGAACAAATATGGGATTTAGATCCCCTAAAAATTCAAAGACCACACACTCTGAACCCAGGCCATCTAATCCTTAGGATTAAAACATTGGAATAGAAACTGAAAACTTTGGCGGTATTATTCTGGAATAAAGGCCCTCAAATAACTCAGACTGAATCCTTGGAACACAGATCCTGTTAAAAAAAAAAAGTAGAGAGACCTCACACAATGAATGTAGACCCCTCCAAACATGCAAACCTTCAACATTTGGGAACGTACTTCCATAGATTTCAGAAATCTTTCACCATGAGCAAAGACCCTTAATGCCTCAGAGGACTCAGACACTGAGACTCAAATATTATGAATGCAAACTCACAGTGACTTTAATTTCAAACCTTACCATGCAAAATTTGAAGACTTCAGAGACCCTGTACTGTGCACACAGATCACCAAATGCATCAGAGTTCATTTTAGACCCTTGGGTCCCAGACCATTGTGAGTCCAAAGACCTTGTAGCCTGAAGTTAGACCTCCAACTCCCCAAGGATCAAACTTCAGAATAGAGACTCTCAAATGATCCAAGACTTCACAGCCTGATTATGGGACCTCAAGTGATTCCAGTGGCATCTTTGGGACACAAATTGTCTATCGTTTCGTAGACCTGACACCCTGAAGACAGATCCCCCAAATATCTCACATTTGAAACTTGACAGAGCATTCACCTTTTTCTTATCACCTATTTTTCCCTTCTATTGATTTCCTTTCTAATTATTAAGGCTGTACCCACATTTGTGCTCTGTAGAATGTGAAGGTTTTTACATTTCGAACTGTGATAAGATATTGATTAAAAGTATAATTTGAAAAACTTTTGGTTACCGATTATTTCGTTACACGTCATTTCTAGCTCAATCACTAAAATGATATGTAAAGATGTGCTCCGAATCAAAGCAGAGGAGGACTGGAAAGCAGAGGGAACTTATGGGGGGAGGGAGAGGAGAGCAAGTGAGGATAATGGCAGCAGCAGCAGCAGCAACGACAAAAGATGTGAGCCCAACTGGTGACAGATACTACGTTTCAAAAGAATGCTTTAAACAACCCCAAACAATGCAGAAAAGGAATGAAAAACAGAAGAAACAAACAGAAAACAAATATTAAAACGGTATCCTAAATCCAAATGTGTCAATGATAAATTTAAATGGTCCAAACATTCCAATTAAAACAGCTTATCAGAACCAATTTCAAACCATAAACAATTATATGCTATCAGTAAGTACAGTCGGCCTGTCTTATCTGTGGGTTCCATACTTTCTGATTCAACCACCGTGAACTGGAAAAATATTTTGGGGGAAAAGCAGCATGTCTATGTCTTGAGCATGTACTGTAATGTTTCTTATCAGCATCCCCCAACAATGCAGTGTAATTACTGATTGTGTAGTGCTTGCCATGCGTTACACACCCCAAGTTATCTAGAGATGAGTTAAACTCTATGGAGGATATGTGCAGGTTCCATGCAGATGCTGCACTACTTCATATAAGGGACTCAAGTGTCCTTGGTGGAGTGGTTTTAGAAAGAATCCCTTCTGGATATCCAAAGACAACAGTATAATGACATAGAATAAAAATAAGAACTTCTATAAGGAACAAGAAATAGAGAGTATAACCAGTTCAGCATGAGATACAGGGCTCTGGAAAAAGCCACATTTACATACTTACGAGAAAAATACTCGGTAAACTGCAAATGAATTCTGTAACTTTCTGTGTGTGCCTGGGGAGTGTGTGTTTGACTTTGGCCATACTTGGGATGGAACCCAGTGTTCTGTGCGTGTTTGTGTTCACTCTGCCACCGAACTATGCAAACTATGCATCCAGCCTGACAAAATGCAAATAACATACTTTTGGAAAACAATCAATGAAATCAATTTTCTGGGAAAAACATCTGAAATCTAAAGAGACAGGCAGCTAGAGGGAGATACAGTACCTGAGTATTTGATTGTCTTGGATAGCTATCTCTCAATGCCCTATGAGCAAGTGAAGAAAACTAAGGTTGGAATTTTTCATAAATAGTCCAAGGGCTGAGTTCAGTCTAGTGTGAGTGTGAAGTCCTGGGGTCCACAGATATTGCAGTCACCTACAGTTTACAGACTTATCCTCTAGAAAAGCCTCCAGGCACTGCCAGGAAGAGTCCTGAGAAAATAGAAGGGCAACAAACTGCCACTGTTGAAACTCTATGGAGACCAGTCGTCAGTCTCCCAAATAAAGCCAAAGTCTTAACTCTGAGGCGGAAAATCGTCAAGATGTATTGGCTGAGGTCTTTGGTAGCAACCCACTGTAGCTGGGAGGAAAGATGGAGGCCACCACATCTATCCAGACTCACCTTCCCTGCAACAGAATTCTTGCGGTCTCATGTTGGTCCTTCCTTTAAAAAAGGTAGAGGAGCCGGGGTGGTGGTAGCGCACGCCTTTAATCCCAGCACTCAGGAGGCAGAGGCAGGCGGATCTCTGTGAGTTCGAGGGCAGCCTGGGCTACAGAGTGAGTTCCAGGACAGGAGCAAAGCTACACAGAGAAACCCTGTTTCGGAAAAAAAAAAAAGAAAAGAAAAGAAAAGAAAAAAAGAGGTAGGGGATAGTTTGCTTTCTGTTTGCTGTGATACAATACTGGCTGTTGTATTTTTTAAATGGCGGGAAGGAGTCACACCATATAACAGGGCCCACGTGGGAGGTTTATTGAGGGGAGAGGAGAGAAGGGGCAGAGAAAGGGGCAGAGACTGGTCTCCAGGACTAGAGCAAAGGAGGAGAACGAGAAAGGGACGGGAGGTGGGCAAGGTCCGCCTTTTGTAAGGAAACATAGCGAATGTGCCCAGGAGGTGCTCTTAGTGGCTGCAGCTGAGGTCTATCCTGTCAGGACCCTAAGGGCAGGCCAGCACAGATGCCTAAATGCTAACACTGGCCTAAAGCAACTTGGGGAGGAAAGGGTTATTTCATATTACAGGTTATGGTTCATCATTGAGGGAAGCCAAGGCAGATGCCATTCGCAGAGGAATACTGTTTACTGGCTTGTTCATCTAGCTGTCTTATAGATCCCAGGCTCACATGCCTAAGAATGGTACCACCCACAGTGGACTGGGCCCGCCTACATCAACCAACAATCAAGAAAATGCCCTACGGATGTACCCATTGGCCAATCTGATGGAGGCAATTTCTCGGTTGAGGTTCCCTCTTTCCAGGTGTGTCAAACTGATAACCAAGATGAGCCATCACAGGGCATGTGGGGCTGATGGAGTTTGGCAATAGAACCTGTTATCCTCTTGCCAGTTCCTTGGAGGAACTTTTCTGGATTTTCTGTGTGAGCCTAGTGGTACCCAGAGGAAGAACTCTGTAAGTAGGTAAGGACCTCCTATGACTGAGTAGTCTAGGAGTTACACATTCTCATGCTATCCCAAACTTGGTGTCTTAGTCGGGATTTCTATTGCTGTGATGAACCATCGTAATTAAAAACAAGTTGGGAAGGAAAGGGTTTATTTGGCTTACACTTCCACATCACACTTCATCATGGAAGGAAGTCAGGACAGAAACTCAGATGGGGAGGAAACCTGGAGGCTGGAGCTGATGCAGAGGCCATGGAGCGGTGCTGCTTACTGACTTGGTCCTCATGGCTTGCTCAGACTGCTTTCATTTAGAATCTAGGACCGCCAGCCCAAGAATGGCACCACCCATAATGAGCTGGGCACTCCCACATCAATCACTAATTAAGAAATGTCCTACAGCCAGATCTTCTGGAGGCATTTTCTCAATTGAGGCTCCCTCCTCTCTGATGACTCTAGCCTGTGTCAAGTTGACATAAAACTATCCAACACACTCGGTGTGCAGGAATTAATACAACATTTCTTGTTTAGTCTCTTTAAAACATTTTTATTACATTTACTTATTTATTTGTGCGGGAAGATGATGGGGCTGAGATGGGAGCCAGGGACACGGGGCTGTGAGGGGGTTGGGAAATTAAAGATATGCAGAACCATTGACAGATGCGATATACTTTATTCATTCCAGGCCAGAGCATGTGCCCATACAGAATCACACAAAAGTGGCTTCTTGCCAGAACTATTTGCATAATGAATTACTTAACAGTCACACTTATTGCTTTCTCATGGGTCCTTGGATATCTGGTACAGGCCATCTTAACTAAGTCATTCCAGATATCCACACTGGCATGAAGTTGTCTAAACCTTTACCAGGCCCTTAGCTATTTATTCCCATTATTCCACCCCTTTTAGACAGGAGGTGCTTTATTCAAATGGGCATGGAGAAACTCTTGGACTCATAGGGAACAACAACATATAGATAATAAGTAAGGGTAGGATGTGCACTTCAGATGCTACTCTATTATTATTCTAGGGAGTCCCCAATCCACTGCCAGATTGTCTGTACCCCATTGCCTACTTCTTGGAAAGCAGCCATTGCATGTCTTTGGTTATCTGGGAGTATACACACACACACACACACACACACACACACACACACACACACATATATATATATATATATATATATATATATATATATATATATATTACTTACTGTGTAACACAGTACAAATTCCTCCCTGGGCAGCTGTCAGCAAATCCAGGGAAACTGTCCTGTGACTCCATCTTTCTCATCTGCATAGTCTCATCCATAGAGACAGCCAGAGCCTTACAGATCTGGTTGTGTGCTGGTGCACTCTATTTTACCCCTTCCCTGGGCAGACACACTGCTAGGGAGTAAAAACCACCCCAGAGTGCAGTTTTGTTGGCATACACAGCATCCAAGTTGTGAGATGGCTGGAGGAGGATGTTGAGAATCCCTGGTCACTTCCCACAGTATAGGGCTGGCCACACACTACACAAAGGTGTGTCAAAGCCTGGGTGGTTGCCTTCTGCTTAGTCTGGACAGTGGGGTAAGCAAGCCAAAGGCTTGTACCATGGTGCCAGCATAAGCACACAACTCCCAGACCCAGGAAGGGATCCAATGTAACTGACTTGTCATGCCTTGAGGGTGCTTCTCCCCTTCTGATCTGACCAGGTGTCGTTCCTAGTCACCCCCCACTTGAGGAATGCCTGGACACACACTGGACATTGTTCACAGGCATTTCCTGTCTCTTCTTGAAAGAGCCCTAGTCTCCATTGAGCATTTACTTCTGTCATGGCCTTGCTTCCTGCATGCCCAGGTTATCACAGCAGTCTCCTCCACCACTGGCTTTTGTATCAACTTCATCATTCCCCGGATTGAGTAAAGGTTTATGGCCTGCTACTTGATAGATGGTCACAGACTTCTGTTTTCCTAAACACCAGAGACCCTCTCACAGGTAGTGACCCCACAAGGACCCATGGCCCAATTCCCAATCCTGCAGGTGCTATTTGGGGATCTACAAAGAACTCCCTTATATTCTGTCCAATTATCTATGCACACAAGAAGAGGGGAGGGCTCATTTGTAATCACTAACAGCACATCTCTTAATTTAGCCCACTGACTGCTTTGGCTAACCCCTGTCTCTATCCAGAGGTCAGTGGACAGCTGGACTGCCACTGCTCTCCATGTGGCCCATGGTCCCTTGCTGGAGCTATCAGTGTATCAGGCATCGGGGGCCAGAGCAGCCCCTTCTTGGTAAGGACTTGGTTCCATGGGCCCCATGTCCTGGAGACCCATGTCTGGCATTGTTCCTTATTCTACTGGTCCCAGGATGTCCTGCAATTCAGCTGTTAGGGGACTACTACTCAGTGCTTGCTCTGGTCTAGGTAGGCCCCTCATGTAGCTGAAGTAGGAATGTAAGCCATCCATGGAGTGGCTAATCAAGACCTTACCTATCCAGCAGTACACACTAGACTTTACCTCGTCCGGTGATAGACTCCCCAGCCTGCAAGGCTACATATACCACTGTCAACTGCTTCCCAATAAGGGCGAGGCAGGTGTTAACCTCATGGGTACCTCTTCCCCATATGTTGCCATAAACCCCAACCAAACCTTGTTATGTCAGTGGTCATATGCACTTCAGATGAGTACGGTTGATGATGCTGAAGTGAGCAAAATGTTTGCTAATTCCTTACCTGATTTCAGGCTAAAACAGTTCATCCTGTCCCTTAGGCATGCATAGTCCTTAGCTCACCTGGGTTGTTCCACTTCTGGAACTACAAGGGTTTCTGTTCCCCTCCCTTATCAAACAGTGATGCCATGGTAACACAGCTATGCCCCCTTTTTTGTAAAATGTTCATTCCTGTCATACTTGTCAACAGCCACCACACCTGTGTCAATGGAAATGCCCAACTTGTGGCTTCTACCTTTATAAACCCCCTGCTTTATGGAGTTGGGGCTGCCTCTTTAGATGTATAGTCACAAGAGTGCATGCCCCTGGCTGGGTCTGTGCGGCTCAATAAAAACTCCCAATTCATAAAGCGCTCATCCTGGTCTCCTTCCCTTGGGTGAGAACAACTCAGCTCCAACAATCCTAAGCGTCTGTATTTGGTCAATGGCCCATTTAGCTGCCTCAGTCCAATCCCATGCTCCTCTTTTTTTACACAAGAAATACAAAGGACTCAATGTCCGGGCCAGGTGAGGGGTAAACAATTCTCCAACAACCCCACAATCTCACAAAGGCTTGTAATTGCTTGACTGTCATCTGTTGGGGGTATGGCTTCACTTTGCCAAACAGCCTCTGGTATAGTTTTAGTCTTACCCAACCAGATAATTTCACAGGAATTTTACAGACAAACCCGGCTCCTATACTTTGTAGCTGCTCACTGCCCATTCCTATGATTTCAGAGCAGCTCTCAGACTCTCAGCCGCCAAACCTGCAAGAGAATCAGGGGCCAGCATGGTATCCTCAATATAATGATACAATGGGATTGCCTTAGGCCATTTCCAGGAATCCAAATTCTGAGTCACCAAAGTATGACAAATATCGTAGATACCACAGGGGCAAAACAACAGCTGTCCATTGTTGACCTTCTTGTTACCAGCTGGGGGTCTGGACTCGTTTGTTTCCTCTGCCAGTTAAAGTAAAAGGCAGGACAAATCTTGAGCTTGTCAGGTAGCAGCAGTGAATCTCAAACATGGTAAACAGGAAACAGAATCAGCAGTTGAAGAAAGGCTTTTATTAGGGCTGAGAAAACACACACACACACACACACACACACACACACACACACACACACACAGCAGGAACATAGAGAAAAAGATCCTATACAAGGCAGGGGGGGGCGCGCGGGGGGGGGGGGAGGCGCTCAGGAAGTTGAAAATCCAGTCCTTCTTTGAGAGCCAGTCCAAGTTTTTTAAGCCCCTCTTCAGAGTCTTCCTACCCTTCCTTTATGGTTGGTCAGTTTGAAGAAAGACAGGATGACTGATTGGCCCACAACCATTGTGTAAACACATACTGATCCGGCCACAAACTTGTTGAGCCAGTCTATCCGCAGGGGGCCTATTGGCAGGAGAAAAAGCCTTTGTTTGAAGACCTTTTGTTTCAGATCAGGAGGGTGAGGAAGAAGGCAGCCACTTGTATTTCCTTGCCGTGGCCCCTCTCCCTATCTGTCTGTCTAGCAGGGAGTCTGTCTAACTCTTGGTCCTTCATTCTCAGTGAAATCAGATTGTTCTCAACTCTCCCAGGCAATGACAGCAGAGAAGAAGAATATGACCACCACATACCAGTATTGACCCCAAATCAAAGTCAATTGCTCCATGAGGTTCGTGATGGATGGCACCCGAGCATGCATGGATAGAGTCACTTGATTCAGTTCCTTGTAGTTCACAATCATTCTCCACCATCCACTCACACTGACCACATCAGGGAGCTGTAGGAGCTGCATGCTGCCAATGTTATATCAGCTGCTTCTGATTACAAAATCGTCTGAGGAATCTCGTCATGCTCCCAGGTAGCCAATATTTCTGGACCCAGACTACTCTTCTGGGGGTTGGTAGTACTTGTGGGCCTTGCACCACTGGCTTGATAGTCCTTACAGTTTTGGTGGCTTGGGGAGTTACTAGCCCTTAAAAGATGCCCACCCCCAGGATATATTTAGCTACCGGAGAAACATACATTACTATGACCAGAGGCTCAAACAGCTGGTATCCAAAGTCATAGACACTGGCTTAACCTTAAATGCATGGCAGCCATATCTGGCTATGTATGTGGCCAGTCCAGGAACCTATAGACTCAAGTACTCAGCTCTAGTGTTAGCAAGGACCACTACTCTCTGCACATTGCTGGAGGTGGGCGGTAATGACAATGAATAGCCAATTTCACATTATGCCTCTGGTCTTCTAGACTCTCAAAAACGTCTTACTTCTAAACGGAGCTGTTGGGGCTCAACAGAGGTAACTCTCATACACCCCAGTTGTTCTTCTCTCCAAGGCTGATATTTGTGATTTCCCTCAAATGTAGTTGGTAGTGGAGGCGGGGCACTAACTCCCTCAGGTCTGACATATGCACAGACCTCTGGAGGTAATGGTTAGGAGAAGTCTATTCTCC
This sequence comes from Peromyscus attwateri, assembly GCA_902168425.1. NCBI lineage: Eukaryota > Metazoa > Chordata > Mammalia > Rodentia > Cricetidae > Peromyscus > Peromyscus attwateri. Next base: position 9,307 of record CABHPP010123808.1, read on the forward strand.
AGGTCTGGGGGTTTAAAACCTCTGAAGAGTCTTCCTCCCTTAATTTAGGGTTGGTCAGGCCTTGAACTTGTTGAGCCAGTCCATCAGCACGGGGGCTGCTGGTGGGAGACAGAAGCCCACAAGGACTTTGTTTTAAGCTACCAGGCTTTTGTCTCAGGTCAGGAGGGTGAGGAAGGAGCCGGTCATCTTGGAAATTCACCTCCTTTATTACCTAGGCATGGCCCCTCTACCTATCTGCCTACCAGGGGTCTGTCTAAGTCCTAGTCTCTTACTTCCTCCTCATAAACATGTAATGGTAGTATCCATCTGCTGCTCAGGCCACAATATAGTCCAGCAGCCCTTTCCCTCTCACAGACACTTGACAGGCCCCCTACAGAGACACTTGTGAATCTCTAGCTAACAGCCTTTCAAATGCCGGGTTTCTCACCTGGGGAAGTGAGCATACATTGACTGGGTATTGGTGACTACACATCCTGCTCCACATCCCCTTCCCTGCTCCCTGCTGGGAAATCAGAGAGTCTGGCTACCACCCCCACCTCAGAAAGGTGTAAGAAATACTCCCACTTCTGCTATGTGGGCCCTGATTTCCTTTCTTTAGAGCCCCCAACATGCTGTCTGCTTCTGATGCTGGGGCCTGGACTCTCCTCAGAGCCCTTCCATGCTGCTGTCTATCTGTCTATCCATGGCATCAATAAATCTAATAAACTCTGTATTCCCCACAATACGTTTCGGTCTTCCCTGGGTACCTCTATCAGAGAGCTTTCACCTCTCCCAGCTATTGAAAAGGCGCCTCAAGTCATCTGACATAGCACAAGGTCATCTAACATACATTTAAAGTTAGCCTTTGAATTCTACATGCACGCACCAAAGCATGCGCATGCACATGCACACCTCTGTGCGTGCACACACATATGCACGCATACATATACTGCACACATATTAAAATGAAAAAGGGGTGGATAATGTTAAAATACACTGTATACATGTATAAAAATCCCCCAAATAAATAGAAAACATATTTGAAAATTAAAATAAGAAAGACACCTGGAATAATCAGAAACAACCAAATGTCCACCAGAAGAGAGCTGGCTGAATAAATTATGGCATATCAACACAATGGGATCATAATGTCACTCTCTGGGGATGGCGATACATCCTGGAGTCATGTCTGTGCAGCTCTGGCAGTGGTTCCCACATTTGCCCCCTGGGAACTCTGGAGAGTCTTCACAGAGTCTACTTCCAGCCTTGGCACTGTTCTATCTCAGACTGGGCACAATTTCCTGTCCCTATTTTTTTAAAGGATCTTTGTTTGTATCTCAGACTAACCGGTGCTTATTAACCACCCTGGGGTGGCTGAACTTGTGATCCACCTGTCTTAACCTCTCAAGTGCTAAGATTACAGGTGTGTGCCACCACACCTGGCGGTCCTCGTTCTTAATATGAATTCTGACCCAGTAAATGGAGGAGCAGAGTGTTTGCTCTAATAATGTGGGAGAAGGGGTGGGTGGGAGGAATACCTTGTGACACTTTGTGCTGAATGCAATGATGACAAGACAGTGAGACTGGACATGGGGGATTGAATTACTTGTAAGGAGCAGATAGCGTGTCATAAGTGGGATCAATCATCATCACGACGATATAAATAAGGCTTGGAAGCACTCAGGCTTGCTTTGTGCTGATGCCGCTGAGCACCAGTGAGGTTACCCAGGAGGGCTCCTATATTTAGGCAAATGGGAGCTTCTTTTGTATTTCATCCAGCTCTCCCACAGAAAGGGTCTCATTTCCCCCTGTAACTCCTGTGCAGTATCATGGAGAAACGTGATCTTACACAGGGAACAGGGCTGCTGCTGCCAAAAGACAGGCACTGTTGGAAAGATGGTGGCTGGTGGGGAGGGGAGGAAGACAGGAAATGAGTAAGAACCCATGAAAGCACTTTGACCTAAGGAGACACACAAGGCTGAGATTACCTGCCTGGATATTAAAAGTGATTATCCCTGGTGGGTAAAATCTAGGCAGGACAATTGCGCTTGTCTCTGTCTGGGCTCTGCATCTTATCCGTGCAAGGCAGGAGGAGAGGGAAAATTGTCTGGCAATTTTACTTCTGCTACAGGAAATCCTGTTTTACTCGCAAAGAATGTGAACTTCTCTAAGGGTAACCTACAGAGACTGGGGTAGCCCTGGAAATGCAGAGCCAGAAATGTTTTTCTTGAGAGGTCAAGTGTGGGGGAAGAACAGGCAGAGCAAACACCCTGTTTCCTTTGTTTGCCAAAAGCCTGCAAAGTGGGCTGCTATCCCCTACCCCCACCTCCTGTACCACTACTCCTTTGTGACAATGCAGGACCGGACTGCCTGTGGAGCTCTTTGCAAGCACCGGATGTAGTGACACCTACAACCCCAAGGTTGTCCTTCATCCACTGGCTCATCCTTGGAGAACCAAAGGGCTGCAGAACCAAGAAACACATTGGCTGCAGAACAGAGCATGCTTGCTGGCTCTCTGCCTCTCCCTATTTGACAGACAGTGCCAGCCACATTCCTGAGACATGATGTCAAGGTCTGAGTAAATGGATTTAGCTGTATTGAGCATCTGGGCACCGGGGCCGCATTTAACTCTGACAAATTGGCTATTTGTGCCACCAGTGGTCCCTTCATTGACCTTAACAACACGGTCTGCATGTTCCAGTATGATTCTACCCATGGCAAGTTATAAGGCATAGTTAAGGCTGAGAAAACGGAAAGCTTGCTGTGAATGGAGCCAACATCAAATGCGTGATAATGGTGCTCAATATGTTGTGGCACTGGTTTCTGCAGGAATGTTGGGAAAATGGGGGTTCCCTGCAAGGGCGGAGCTAAAAGACAAATTATCTCTGCCCCTTCTGATGTCTCTGTATTTATGATGGGCATGAACCATTAGCCGTACACAAGATTCTCATCAATGCCTTCTGTACCACAAACTTAAGCACTCTTCCAAACTTAGGCCATGGTATCAGAGAAGGACTTCTAGTCACAATTCCTGCCGTAATTGCCACCCAGAAGATCATGGATGATTCCTCAGGGAAACTGTGGCGTGATGATCCTATAGCTGCCTAGAAGATAATCCCCCTGTTCACTAGTGCTGTTATGGCTGTTGACAAGGCCATCCCTGATCTCAATGGAAAGCTACTGGTATGATTGGCTGTGTGCCCTCTTTTGATGTGTAAATTATTAATCTGATTTGCTGCTTGAGAAAGCTGCCAAATATGAGGATATCAAGAAGTTGGTGAAACTGGCATCAGAGGATAGCCTAATGGGCATCCTAGGTTACACTGAGGACCAGATTGCCTCTTGTGACTTTAAGAATGACATGAGGCATACATGGCGGCGCACACCTTTAATCTCAACACTCAGGAGGTAGAGGCAGGCGGACCTCTATAGCCTAGCCTATATAGTGAGTTCCAGGACTATAAAGAGACCCTGACTCAAAAACAAAACAAAGCAAACAAACAAAAAAATCAAAACAACACAACAACAACAAAAAACCTCTAAAAAAATCAAATCAAAAAAAAAAGAAAGAAAGAAAGAAAGAAAAGAAGAAATGGAGAGGGGGGTTGGGACCAAAACCAATAAAAGAAGAATCCAGCTGTGAATTTATTCTTGTTTGTAGAGTGTCTTTCTAAACAGCTCATTCTCAAGAGTCACGTGCCCAACCTGGCTTTAAGAGGAATAGAGCTGTTTACAAAAACAGTTTCTTTTAATCTCCAGCTCACAGTTATTTTGGAAATATGAAAGGAAAAGTTCATATTCAGAAATTGGCTGCAGAAAAAACTCTCTGGTTTCACTGTGAAGCATGTGGGGTCTAAAGGAAAGAAAGCTGGGCAAGAATCTACCAATTGGATTCAAGCTGGGATTGTATTTTTTTTTTTTTACATTAAAAAAATTTAGCTTCCAAAGTGGCAGGTTTCCTTATGATGTTTCCATGGTTACTTAGGTTGGGTCGATCAGTTCCCACTGCCTTCTCTCCCTTAGCTCCCAGTTCCCCTTCTCCACTTAAACACTGAACGTCTCCTATTCCCCCCTGCACTGTTCTAGTATGTTCCCCACTCCTCTCCATTAAGGCCTCTTTTGTCTCCTCTCATCACTTCCCAATATTATATTTCCTTTGGCAGATGCTCATTTTCTCTGAAAAAAGTTGAGAAGCCAATCTAAATCTGAATCAGGGTGCTTGTGCGGCATGAAGGACTTCCTTGTTGATAATGGTCGAAAACTGAATTCCATGAACAAGACAGTGAGCAAGGAGACTTACATTCCAACAAATATCTGGGCATGAATGCTATCATCCTGGAAATAGTGGCCATGTCTTTCCTGTCATGACTACTAAGAAATATCCCAGAGAATATTAAAATGGCTTCCAAGTTATTGGTCCTTGCAGTTACCTCCTTTCTTAGACTATTTTCTATTTAGGAAGAGCAACTTCTTTTTATTTATTTATTTTTAACTTTCTTTTTATTTATTTTGTGTGTCTTTTACATCATGTATCTTGATCCCATTCATTTCCCCATCCCTTTGCATTTGCCCTCTGCCCCTGTACTCCCCCCCAATAAAATTTAAGAGAAAAAAAGGAAAAAAAAAGAAAAACAAACAAAAAAATTTTAAAAGGAAAAATTAAAAATCCCATCATAGAAGCTGAAGTGTGACACAGTGAATCACTCAGTAAACCCCTTTGTCCATGTATCTTTACTTGCAAGTGTTCATTGCAAAGAGTCGTTGATCTGGTTCAAGACCTTTCGTTTTTTACTACACTGTTGTTGCCTGGTATTGTGGAGATTCTGCAGCTTTGGGTCTGTGGGTCTGCAGGACCAGCCCCTTCACATGCTCCAGCAGATCACAGATGAGGTGGACGTTGGGGTGGGCCAACTCATAACTCTGATTCTGGGCCTGGGCAGCTGCAGGGTTGGTCAGCCCGCCAGTTCTCCCCTGTCCTCACCAGGTGAGCTCTCCAGCATTGCTCCACTAATTCACCTCTTGCAGCAATGAGTGAAGGATGGGGCCAGTTCTCCTGCTTTCATGCCTTCAGGGTCCTCTCTCCCACACCTACATCATCAGGGCCAGCTCTAGTGTGTTGTCCAGGCAAGTACAGCTGCAGCTGTTGGGAGGCAGGGACAGCCCTCCTGCTCTTATGACCCCAAGGCCAGTTCCTCCACCTGTCTCAGGAGCTGATGGTATCTCTTCTCCACCCATGCCACCACATGTCAGATGAGTAATGGGGACAGCTCTCCCTGGCTCACAATGTCAGTGGTTGGTTACCCTCACCTCAGACCACTGACCACAGGGCCAGCTCTGCTCTACTGCCTAGCTGAGGAGCAGGGCCCAATTTCCTGATTGCTGCAGCTGGTAAGGGGGAAGGTCAGCTCTCTGTTGCAGATGACACTACTTGCTGGACACAGGTGAGGATAGCCAGGTCATATTCCAGAACTGTAAATGAGGCCCAAAGGCCAGTGTGGTCTTGCTCACATCTGACATCAGGATACCATTCTAATGGGAAAAAGTATGCTATAGAACAGTGTATAGAATATATTTGTGTGTGTTGTAAGATAAATACATAAAATATGCTTACATATTTAAAAATTTTATGAAAGAACATGACAGGAATTAAGTGATTTTACTAGTTTGGTGGGATGGTGGGCAGGGAAGAGAAGGGACTTTTTCCTAAATATTATCACTTGAAAAATTTACCATGAATACATGTTTCTTTTATAATAAAAGCCTTTAAGCAAAAATATAGATGAGAAATATGTAATCATGTGCCATATAATGATGCTTCAGTCAACAGACCGTATATGATGGTGGTCCTATAAGATTGTGATGAGGCTGAAAAAATTCTTATGGCCAAATGATGACAGAGCAATTGTAAAACAGTAACACAGTACAGTACTCACATGCGGGTGGTATGCAGTGCTAAAAATAGGTAACAGCTAAACTACACAGGTATCTCCGTATCTCGGTTTGCATATGTGAAATAACAGCTAACCCACAGGATCACGGTGATGATTGAATGACTCATGCGTTCAAGTCTTCAGAGCAGTGCCTGGCACACAGTGAGTGCTCCCTTAGAAAAATAATGGTCTGGACCAGGCAGAAGACAGGCTGGTTTGACGAGATAATCTCTTTCGCCACCTTGTGGTTGGCAAGCACAAGTCAGGAAGCAACATGTGCTAATACAGACTCAAGCTTCCTAGGAGTTTGGACCTTAGTTGGATAGATGAGTTGGGACTTGGAGAGTTGAGAATGTAAGGAAATAAAAACGGAAGTAGGGCATCTGGATGAAGGTCAGAGTCCTTTACCTCACTGTCATCTTTGCTCCAGATGGGCCTGATCCCAAGAATGTTTTTCTAAAAAAAAAAAAAAAAAAAAAAAAAAAGTAACTCACGGCTGTTTCTTTTTAGGTCCTTCTTTTTGTTGTTGTTTTGTTTCTTGAGACAGAGTTTCTCTGTACAGTCCTAGCTGTCCTGGAACTCACTCTGTAGACCAGGCTGGCTTCAAACTCACAGAGATCAGACTCCTGAGTGCTGGGATTAAAGGTGTGCACCACCATCATCTGGCTTAGGTCCTTCTTTGTTGGCTAGACTTTAGTTTTACACACACACACACACACACACACACACACACACACACACACCTTGCTACTTAAGGTAAAACGTGTGTGTGTGTGTGTGTGTGTGTGTGTGTGTGTGTGTGTGTAATGTGTGCCTGCCTGGTGCTTGCAGAGGTCAGAAGAGGGCCTTGGATCTTTCCTGGAACTAGAGTTGTGGACAGTTGCGAGCCACTCCATGGCTCCTTGGAATCGAACACATATCCTCTGTAAGAACAAAGTGCTCTTAACTACTGAGGCATCTCTCCAGTCCTAAGAGTGAGTTTTCACAAACAGGTGTCCTGGGGGCATAGTTCTGAACTCAGACACAATAGTGTCCATGTGGAGAAGAGGAGGGATCACACGTGTTTCTACCACTTAGCCTTCAAACAGATTTCTGATAGGTATTATTCACACACACACACACACACACACACACACACACTATCTGTCTATCTATCTATCTATCTATCTATCTATCTATCTATCTATCATCTTGCTACTTAAGGAAGCTTAAGCTGGTGTATGCATACACAAAAATACATGTGAGCAACACACTCAAACACATAAAACAAAATAAATCTTAACTTTTCTTTTTAATCCTTACCATCTCTTGGCCACGATCTGCCACATTCGTGAGATGTGGCTTCCACCAGGCAGTTGTGCTTACTTGTTTGATCCAAAGTTTCAGTGAAGAGCATCTGGTCAGTAGAACCTAGCTAGGGCTAAGCCTCTCCCCTAGGCTAAGCCTGGGTTTCCATCCGAGGGAGGCAGGACCCTTAGTGCAAGGATTTCTGAAAATTCTCAAGGACTGTTTAGAAAAGGTTGGGTAGGGAAGGGAAGGGCATGGCAACGTTCTGATCTGTGCAGGGGAGCACGAGTAATTCAGAGTCCTGTCTTCCTTTCCCAGGTCCTGCTCTTCCAAGAATGGACTTTAGATATGGCCCAGACACACCTGGGAATCTAGATCTGCCTAAGTGTTGGCCAGATTACCAATAGGTTATTTGCTGGGTGTGCAAGCTGTTAACAAACGGGAGGTTATTTTCGTGGGGGAGGAGGCTTGGGTCTCCACTGTATTGCACAGCAGCCAGCTCAGTGCCTCATGAACAAACTGAGCTGGCCACTTGCCTTGGACTTGTAAAATCTTGACATTTCAGGGTCCTCATCTCAAGAGAGGACTAAAGGATGTTGTTTGGGGGTGTCTTGTTAAATAAGGAAAATCAGAGGCAGCTCCAGTCTCAAAATCTACACTTTTGCCCAGGGCTTCTGTCCCCCTCCCCTTCCTCCGCATTCAGTGTCTCCATTCTGATTCTTCTGTGCAGCCAGGTGTTTTCCAGGGCCAATTCTGCACTCAGGGCATGTTTCCAGGAGGAAGAGATGAAACATTCCAGCTTGGGCATTGCTGCGTCTGAAATCCTGTAGGCATTGAACTTTATATCCAGGGAGATGGCTGAGCCTGCAGCCTTGACATTTGAACAAATGTCAATCTCTAGTTCTGCCCATGACTGTTGATAGACCACTAGAGGGGGCCAGTGTGCTTCTGCTTTGGTGGAACAGGGCACTTCCTGTTTGCACCCCGTTCCTGTTCTGGAAAAAAAATCACTGTTGCTTAGCAACAAGGAAGCCAATCATGCCTGCACCTCATGTCTCTGTCACTAACTCCAAGTGAGACATGGAACATAATCTCCTTCAGATATCACCTACTGTAACAGTTTGGAACTTACTAGTTTACTTGAAATGTGGCCTGTGAACCACATTTGAGGGGACTCAAGGCAGCCTACATATTCAGTGCATTTGCTAGGAGGACTCGTGGGACTTAGTATATCATTACATTCATAACTAAGGTTTACTATAGCAAAAGGACGTCGAATAAGACCAATGAGGGAAAAAATACTTGGGGTTTGGAGAAGTCTATGCACAGGCTTCTTTATGTACTCTTCCTCTTGTAAGGGGACATACAAATATACCCTTTCTCAGGAATGAAGTACACACTATGTACGTGATATTTTTTTTACCCAAGAAAGCTTGTTCCTGAGGACTGATTACTAAACACTCACTACCTAACACGTACCAAATTCCGGGCTCTCAGGACAAAGCAAGCAGAGTAGGCCTCATGGTTTGTACAACTTGGTTTGGCACATTGAACCACCCTTATGATTTAAAGAACATGTCAAGTGCCCTATTACTTTTGTATTTCTGCTTTAGCAAACTATCCCAAGCACGTGCTTCTAACCCCAGAATCTGGGCAGCTGAGTCAGGAGGACTATGAATCCTGCCTGAACTAAGATACCCTGTCTTTAAAACCCACAAGCCAAACAAAATCTATCTTAACCAAACAAACTAGTCTCAATTACCCCAGCCCGGAGGCTCCAACTCTACAGCTTTATCATCTTAGAGTTCAGTAGGTCAGAAAGGCAACCTTGGGTTAAACTGTAGCTGTTGACAGGGCCATAGTCCTTTCTGAGCTGCTAGGAATCAAGTTCCTGCTTGCTCAGGTTGTTTGGCAGAATCCAACTCTTTTGGGATTATAGGCCAGAAGTCTATTTCCTTGATGTCAATAAACTGAGTGCCATTCCTAGCTTCCAGAGGCCCCCACATTCCTTAACTTGTGGCTCCTCCAAATTCAAAACCAGAACAATGAGTTGAGTCCTTCTCGGGTCACATCTCTCTAGCCCCATCTGGGAAAGATTCTCCCACCTTTAGGAGTTCATGTAATTAGATTGGGCCCACCCAGGTGAGCCAGGGTAATTTTTCCATCTCAGATCCTATAACCTTGATTACATCCTCAAAATCCCTTCTGCCAAGGGAAGTAACAGGTTGTGGGGATGGAGATGCAAACAGCTTTGAGTAGGGGCCCAAGACAAGTGCTTTCCAGATTGCCACCCTGAAAGCACACATTTCAAAAGGTAACCATCTTCAGGCATATGGAAGGAAAGATGGCATCATGAGTGATAAGTGATACTCCATCTCAACAGCCACTCTTCTGCTTGTTATGTTCAGCCCACAAAGATGTCTATATATCAGATTCCAGTATGACATACACAATCTAACTTTGAAACTGGGCAGGGCTGTCTATTCTTCCTTCAAAATCCAGTTAGGAACTAAGGTTAAGGAAATGGTTGTCTCATGATTATGAGCACAGAGATTGGTAGAAATATAGTCTACTGAAAACTCTTAGCTATGTACCATGAGCAAAATATTTTTGTAATTCTTACCTTCTCTAATATTTCCAAATATAATCTTACTGTTTTATTATAGGCTTGGAATTGAGAGAATAGAGGTAATCTGTGGTGTTCCTGGATGGCCAACATCAGTAATAGTGTGGAAACCATTGGAAGCCAGAGGCATGTGCTGCGTTCTTAAAGAGTGAGAGTTTGTCTAGAGTCCTCAGCAAAATGATTTAGGGCCCCAAGAAAAAAACACTCCACTGCCTTGATGGTGTTTTTCAAATGAAGATCCTACTTACCCTTTGCTAGAACAGCCATGAGTTCCCCTGAGAGAAAAGCACAATGTCTGGATAACAAAGCAGCAGCGGAGTGCCTCAGCACACCTCTGGTCAGAACCATTTATTCTCGGGTCAGCCGTCCACTGAGGCAGAGACCAGGTTCTTCCATGTCGATGGAAGAGAGCCTGGTCACTGCAGTGAACAAAGAAACATGTCAAGACTGAATTTTGAGGGATGAACATCAGGGCAGATTAAAATTACTGACTCACTGATGTGTGAACTCTCTTCTTACTGCTGTAACTCCTTGTGACTCCTAACTTAATAACACTCCGAATTGCAGGGAACTTTCCCGTGACCACTGGAGAAAAAGAAAATAAAAATGCTTGTGGAGCATCGTCTAGCATGGTTAAAAGCTCACGGGGCAAAATGAGTCGTCCCTTTGAACAACAAGCGGAGAGTAATGTACTGAATGGTGTTTTGTGGGTACAGTTTTTAAGGGAGAAGAGATGGAGTGTGGTCTGATTATTAGATCGTTCTGACACATAAAGACATTTGAGCAGGAGGGAATCCTGGTCTGTGTTTTATTAAGCTGTGTGCCCTATGAAAACGTGCTTGCAAATTGCTGCATCATACTCTTCTTGCCTATGGAGTGGAAAAAATACCCAGAGAACAGTGTTATTGTGAAGAACGAATTAGAAAGTGCATTCTACAGAAATTGATTTTTAAATGAGACATATTCGTGCGTTATCCCTCTTCTTCCTGCAAATGAATAGCTCTATCAAATAAAGAGAAATTAGGTGAGATTTAGGGTAGTGGGTATATATATATTTTTTCAAGAATGTGTGTACGTTACAGTTGCTATAAGAGTATGGTGCTTAATTCTGTATTTGTGTTAAGAATCATTTTCATAGATATTTGGTATTGTGTGCTAGAAAATAATGGTGGCGATGATGGTGATGACAATTCCGTGGACTTGCAGAGCCGGTCGTCTTCTCGTTTATCTATCTCATCTGTTGTTGACAAAGCCCTCCTCTTACTCTTGTAAATGAAATGAAGCTCTTGCCGGGTCTGCAGTGTTTGGTTGCCATGGTTTGAATTCGTTTCATAAGCTGTTGCTTGGCAATCCCACGCGTCAGCTGGCTTTTTTTCCTCAGCACTCTCGACACACGCTGTCTGAAGTATAATGAGACTGAGGCTGGGCAAGGGAGGACAGCAGTCCCCAGGCACTTTCTGTCTTCCCACACAGCCCTGTTGATTACCACGATGCCTGATAAATGCATTGATAGCAGAGCAATGAAGTGATTACAAATGTGGGATTGGGGTTTATATGGTGTTCCGCTCTAATGTTTCCTTTAGTCCTTCACTTAGAACCTCGAGGCACCAGGTCCTACAGTACAAAATATGGAAGAGAAAATCTATTTTAAGCGCCTGTACACAGTAGGTTTTCAGTAGCTCTGACCTGTACTGAGAAGGGCAATGGAAGGTGTAGTAGCAAGAACTTCCTTTGTTCGATAGTAAAATCATCTGATGTAGTTGGGATTTACTTTGTACAGTGGTAACTCACTTTCCACTTTACACAGTGTGAGTGGACCTACTGTAAATCTGTAGAGCAAAATATAAATTGATAAATGAACTATGAGAGCCAAGGGGGAGGAGGGGGTTATTGTGATTAGAAGAAGGTAGCTATGGATGATGCAAATGGAAAATGTCCATGGGCACAGTAAGCGGCCACTTTTGTTTTTGTTTTTTCAAGACAGGGTTTCTCTGACTGTCCTGGAACTCGCTTTGTACACCAGGCTCAACAAACTCTCCAACTCACGGAGCCTACCTCTACTGGGATTAAAGGCTTGTGCCACCACCACACCTGTCTCTTTTTTTTTCAGTAGGTGTCCACTTTTAGGAAGAAAATCATGATTTATATCAGTTGCCTATTTTCATGGTGTAAATATTCCTATGAAGGCCCAGGCCAAGCTATCAATGATGTCCTTGAATGGAATGTGGAGTTGGAAAGAGTTGCTTGTGCTAGCCTCTTACTTAATAGCCCTTTGGAACCTACCTCAGCACAGGACTAATCCCTTTCCTAGAGGCAGCTTTACTGGATTTTTTTCTCATTTGTGGACATTTCCAGAAAGTTCCTGTTTTTATGGCAGTTAGGGGAGAGCCGGTTCTTAGGAATGCTCTTTTGGCTGTCAACCGGAAAGAATGTGGTCAAGGAAATCTCTGTTGTGCAAACCCAGCGTGTTCCTCTACATGCTGGCTCCTGCGCTTTTTCTGTCCAGGGATTGGAACTCCATGACCTTTGGGAGCTCCAGAGAAGGTTCAGTGCTTAGGGGTTACTTTGGGGTAGAAGCCTATCTAAGACAGTGTCTTTTTCCAAAGCCATCTTCTTCAATTTTTTTTAATTAAATGTGTCCATGTGGCCGGCAGTAAGTCCACATGAGTGCAGGTGTCCAGGGAGGCCAGAAGAGAGCATCAGATCCCCTGGAGCTGGATCCTCTAGGACAGTGGTTCTCAGTCTCCCTAATGCTGTGACCCCTCAATACAGTTCCTCATGTTGTGATGACCCCCAACCATAAAGTTATTTCATTGCTACTTCAAAACTTGTCATTTTGCTACTGTTACGAATTATAATGTAAATATTTTTGGAGATAGAGATTTGCCAAAGAGGTCTCAAGCCACTGCTATAGGTGATTGTGAGCTGCACAACAATGAGAGCTGGGAAGATCATGTGGGTCCTCTGCAAGAGCAGTACATGTTTCTAACAGCTGCATCATCACTCCAGCCCCCAAGGCTATATTTTAACCTGTTTTAAACAATATTAGTATCTTTATACTCGATAGAAACCAGTTTTAAAACAAGCCACTTTAAAAATTAGGGCTAGAGGGGTAGTTCAGTGACAGAGCACCCTTACTTAGCATACATCTTGCCTAGCATTCACAAGAGCTGGGTTTGACTCCCCAGCACTGTATTAATTAATTAATAAATTAAGTAAGTATGAAGTTAAATGTGCCCCTACCCTACAGTTGTTTTAACTACTGTAACTTTAGTGTAGCTGTCTGATTCTGAAAGCTGGAGTAAACCAGACATGTACATGTAAATTCCCATGCATGGGCTGATCAGTTTCAAGTGTCAGGCAGCGAAGGTGGTGTGGGAGGAGAGGCGCCTTGACCCGCTTTCAGCAAAAACATGTTATATGTATTTCACTTGACCCATAATGTGTGTTTCTTCCCTACTTTCTATCTGACAATGTCAAGTATAATGACTTCTACGGATGGATTCCCCCAAACACAGTGCCTCCCCTCCAAATGAGCTGATAAAATTCTATGATGTTTATGTGGTACACGTAGCACACAAGAAATCAGATCTAACACAATATTAGCTTTGTGAGAGGACTAAGCCCAATTAATAGAGCTTTTCATTTTGCTTCTTTGTTTTGTTGATGGGAACCTTAGTGCAAAGTTATCAACTTCGATAAAATTAACGATCCCAGTTCTAAGGAGAGTATCCAGTAGTGGGTAGAGCATACAAGTAGAGAGATAGAAGGAAAAGAGGTTGAAATGTCCCAGGAAGAGCAAGTAGAGGGATTTTTGAGGAACTGGGTAAGCTACCTGATGTCAGGGTGGAAGCCAGGGGAGATAAAGGCTGTTTGGGAAATGGTGTGGCTGGTGAAGAAGAGTGTGACCTGCTCACCAGAGATGGGAAAGGAACACTTGGGAGAAGAAATAATGTTTCTGAGGACTTTTTAGGATAAACATCTATCACGCTTTCAGAAACTAGGCAGTTTCAGATCAAGGTTCCAGCAAATCTTGTGTTTGGTCACTTGGTCACTTTCTAGTTTGTAGATGGCTTAAAGAACAAACCTGGATTCTTATTCTCCCCGGGCAGATGGAAGATAGATCCCTTTGGAATCTTTTTCATGGAGGCAATGTGATGGTCAGTCTTGGTTGTCTGCTTAGCTGGATCTGGAATCAACTAACAGGCAAATCTCTGGGTATGCTTGTGAGCGACTTTCTTAATTGGGTTAAGGGAAGCAGAAAGACACCCTTTAAATGTGGGTGGCGCATTCTAGTGGCAGCTTAGATAGGGGGAGGTTGAAGGGGAAGCTTTTGCTTTTCTGCTTGCTTTCCTTTGTGTCTTGCTGGCAAGTTCAACTACTCTGTGAGTTGGTCTACCCTGTGGCTGCCTCTGCTATTGTGGCTGACATCAGAATTCAGCTTCTTTGGCCTTCCAACATGGTCTGAAAATCAATGACTCCCTACGAACACTCAAGGCCTCAGCACCAGATTTGGACTTTGGAGACATCCAAACTCATGGCCTGGGCAGCTAACCCTTCTCACCTGCAGTGTAGGGACTACCATTGCCACCAGAGGACTACCTTGACCACATGGCACAAGCCAGTCTAATACCCCCCTTTAATACATCTTCATCCTAACAGTTTTGTTCCTCCCCAGAACCCTGAGAAATAGTCACTAATTCCAGCCAGGAAGTTGTCCTGACCTAATTAATTACTTCCCAAAGGCTCTACCTTCTAACACCATCACATTAGGAGTAAGAATTTCCACATATGAATAGCAGGGCACAAACACCAATGTCTTCCAAATATTTGAACATTTCTAAAGTCAAGAGGGGATGCATACCAATCCCAGTTCCCTCTCCCTTCCCTTCTCCCACACCCCACTTCTCCCCATCCCACCCCCCATCCACTCCTCAGAGAAGGTAAGGCCTGCCTTGGGGAGTCAACAAAGTCAGGCAGAAACGTTTAATTTTGTTTGTTTTGAACTCTTTAAGCATCTGTGCTTATTTCAATGTTGGTGAAAAGTGGGAGGGCTATTTTTTACACAATGAAATATTAAAACTCCTGAAGACCAGTTTTACATTTGGGGCCAATATTCAGACCCTAAGAGAATATGTTTCTAATTTATTTTGAAGAAATATTACCTCACACTGCCTCTTGATAAGTTTTGAAATTTTATTCCTATCTATGATTTATTTGGAAAACGTTTATTTGAAAGAGAAAGGTGGTATATCCGAGATGGCTCCGTCTCTACCTAAGATCACATGCCATTTCTACGGCATGAAATGTTTGCTAGGAGCAGCTAGCTGCCTAGCAACAGATTGTGGTTGTCAATGCTCACTCCACCCCTTCCATTCAGACAACTAGTGAAGCACCAGAATTACTACATGACAAAAAAAAAATGGCTGTGCCATCTTAATGGTCTGTTTCTCTCTCTGCCTTCTAAATAAAGGAAAATACTGGGGGTGGTCTAGAGAAAGTGAGGCACTCACTGGCAGGCAAGAATATTCTTTTGGTTTTATGGAATGAGAATTAAGCTTCTGTCGTGTTACCCTGATGAAGTTGTGCCATGTTTTGTTTTTTGTTTGTTGCTTTTTATTTTTCGAGTGTAGCCTGGGCTGTCCTGGAACCAGCTCTGTAGACCAGGCTGGCCTCGAACTCACAGAGCTCTGTCTGCCTCTGCCTTCCGAGTGCTGGGTTTAAAGGCGTGCGCCCCCACCCAGCTTTTCTTTTTTAAGTTGTATCATGTTTTATCTGCTATAATAATATTGCATCTGTTACCTTAACCAGTATAGGGAAGTATCAGAGATTTTCCTAACCAATCATTAATTTCATACTTAATTCATGATCTTGGATTTTGCTTCTCCAAACCCTCCAGCTTTGAAACACATTTCAGAAAACCATGCAGAGGAGGTGCTGGGGGAAAGGAGACCAACGGGGTGGGGGTGGGGGGGAAGCAAGTGGAAGAGAAGAGTGGGAGAAGGGGATTAGTAAGATGAATTATATATGAGAACAACATAATGAAATCTACTACTTTGTATGCTAATTTTAAAAACCTAATAATAAAAATCGAAACTATGTAGAAACAGTTCCTGGGTTGATGGTGGATGACTACTTTACCAAGTTCTTGGTTCTCTCTCTTGACCTGGGCCAAGTTCCATTAAGGTTGTCTTCCAGGAAAGGTCATAGGTGATCCAATACTAGACCCCAGTAGGGGACTGTTTAGGAATTTTTGGTTGGAAAATATTTGTTTGATAGGAGATTAAAAAATGCAACCCAAAGGTAGAAAACTCAAAGCATATGTGAAACAGGAGTACCATTCTGGACAAATAAAGCTTATAAAATAGAAGAAAGATACATTGAAAAGCAGCTGAGATGATTTGAATGTAAGTGGTAGTGAAGGGCTGAATAGGAGCACATTCAGGGAGTTCCTTTTTCTGCACTTGGGCCTCATCTGTACGGCCTACCATCTTCTGTACACTTCCCTTTGGGCTGCGCAAGATCCTCACACTCCAGTAGGTCTATAGCCAACACCTGGAAGTGTTGCATATACAAGGATTTTGCCTAGGAGTGTGCATTTCACTTTCTCTGAATGATGAGGCACAGTCCGTGGAGGAGGGGTGGGGTGAGAATGCAAAGTAAGCCAGAAGCTCTGCAGAGGGCTCCTAGGCTGACTCCTGTGCAGCATGGTACAGTTTCAGACAGCCCAAGGAGCTGGGAGCATCTTTTCGACCAGCTCTCAGGCCTAGTGTCTTTGCTGCTGACTGTTCTTGCTCGTTCAGTGGCTTGCTGAAGATGATCTGTATATTTTACTCGTCCCCCTCATTCTTCTTCTTTTAGACCCAATACTTGGGTGTTAAGCAGAGAACAGTGAGATAGTTCTCTACTAGATCAACTTATTCTGATAATAATATCTGACAGGAAGGATACTATGTGTAATTAAAAGCAAATTTTATTGAGGGTAAGGGACTCAAATTGCCCAAAGAAAGGAGTTTCTCCATTAGCATAGCATAGACTCCTTTCCTTTCATCTGTGGTTGTGGGTCATGAAAAAAGGATATGCACCTGATAGGCCTTAATGAGGGTTCTTCAAAATAAGAGCAAGTTGTTGGAAAGGACACTGTGTTGGTGTCTATAAAGACTTTATTTTGATTAGCACATATATCAAATTCCAGTTGCACATAACAAATTACTGTAGCTATTATAACATCATATACATTTAATACAAATAATCTAGTGCTTTCAAGGGCACTGGGAGGCTAAAAGAGGCGGCATGAAGCACTTGAATGACTACTAGGACAGCTAAAAGAACTGCCACAGCAGGACGACTGCTACCTCTGCCACCACCGGGAAGCAGAATGTCACTCTCCTAGCAGCTGTGTGCAGGATCACGTAATCTAAGCCTAAACTGCAAGATTAGGAATCTTCCCTGACAGCTTTTGCTTGAGGAGCATACTACCTCAGCTGTGATATGGAGGAGCGGGACTGCCATTGTGTCTGTTGTTTCTGTTGTTGTTGCTCTCCTATGGCCGGCTTTCTCCCCACTTGACTGCATTTTGAAAGGTAATTTTCACCTGAGTATACCTGATTAGTAGAACCCAAATTACATACACTCTCGCATTTCAGAGAAGTAATAGAGCCTTTGGCTCTCCAGCCTCTATCATAAAGGAAGGCACACTGTAAATGATTAGAAGAGATGTTTATCAAGCCAATTACAGTTTGCAACCAATCATTATTCCCTGTCCAGAAAGCGGCTTGCATCCCTGACCCTGACACACTGAGACCAGTCTCTCATGATGCAAAACAGGTCCAATTAGATAAAAGCTTCAATTTTGAAGCAAAGCAAATAGTAGCAACACAATATCACTGGATTGAGAGACATTATGCTTAATAAACCTGCACTGATGGAAGTGATAAAGGCAATCAAAAATATAGCAAGCCTAGATACACAGAGTGAGGGAATATTTCTGAGAAACTAAAATTTGAAAATACAAATTCTGAGAAAAAAAATGCAATAACAAGTTGTGAAACCCATTGGATGTGTTTTTAAAGCAGAAAAATATGCACACCATATTGCATATGCCGTGTTTATCTGTGGTGGAGACAGAGACTGCAGATGATAACAAAGAAAATAAATAGCCGAGTGTGGTGGTGCACATCTGTAATCCCAGTACTTTAGAAGTGGAGGCAGGAGAATTGTGGTTTGATGCAAGCCTGGGTTATGTAGTGGGATCTCTCTCTCTCTCTCTCTCTCTCTCTCTCTCTCTCTCTCTCTCTCTCTCTCTCTCTCTCTCTCTCTCTTCCTCTCTCTCTCTTTCTCTCTTTCTCTCTTTCTTTCTTTCTTTCTTTCTTTCTTTCTTTCTTTCTTTCTTTCTTTCTTTCTTTCTTTCTTTCTCTCTTTCTTTCTTTCTTTCTTTCTTTCTCTCTCTCTCTCTCTCTCTCTCTCTCTCTCTCTCTCTCTCTCTCTCTCACACACACACACACACACACACACACACAAATCCAAGAAGAAAGAAAAAATTAGATAAAATAAAAGAGACTAACCCATACTAATTGATGATAAAAGTGTGCCATGATCTTTGTAGTATGAATAGCTCCACTCATGATTTTGTAACAGTTAATTCAAATATTAAAAGTTACTGAGGGTAACGTTTCTGCACAGCAAAAGAATCAGTGGACATAGTGAAAGGCAGCATGTGGAAAGGAGAAAGAATTTGTAAACCATGTATCAGATGAGAGGTTAATATACAAAAATATAAGAAACTCATACAACTCAACAGCAAAAAAAAATAAAAAGACCAGATAACTGGCTTCAAAAATTAGGCAAAGAGTTTGCTTGAAGAGACATTTTCCAGAAGAAGACATAAATGGCCAACATGTGTTTGAAGTATTCGAAAGTGCCATAACGAAACAACACTGTACATGATAATTAAAAATAAACTAAGGTAGTCAATATCTCTGATCATTAGGGGAATGAAAATCAAATCCACACTGAAATATCACATCGCCCCTAATAAGATGGTCATTATCAGGGATGTGAAAATCATTAAGACTCTAGTATGTTGTTGGTATAAATGATATAGAGTCTATGGAAAAGGACAGAGAAATGTCTCCAAAAAAGTAAATGTATGTTTCATTGCTCACTCGTTCCTTAACCCCTCCTTCCCTTTGTAGAGTCCCCTTTCTAGTTTCCTAGCCTATACAACTCTCACCCCACAACACACTTCTAAACATCAAAAGCTAGGATTTGTGTAAGTCTGGCTCACTGGATTAATATTATACTTTCCAGATCCATCCATTTTCCTGCAAATTTCATTTTTCTTTACAGTTGAGAGGACAGAGGAGTACCAAAGAGGACAGAGGGGATCAGAGGGAGGAGAGGAGAATCAACAGAATGAGTTTTGACTTAATACTTTTTATGGTAGTTTTAAAAAATAATTAAAGAAAGAGCTACACCCTTTGACCTTGTAAGTGTTATGAATCATCATGAGGCATGTTTCATAGTAACTTCATGCATTTCAATACCGTTCAAAAATATTGGTCTGGGAACATGTTTAGCATACTTGAGGTCCTGGATTTAATCCTAAGCACCAGAGACAGACAGACAGACAGATAGGCAGACAGGCAGACATGCAGGCAGGCAGGCAGACAGACAGACAGATGGGTGGATAGATGGTCAGACAGGCAGACAGACAGGCAGGTGGACAGACAGATGGCTGGAGGCATGGTCAGATAGACAGACAGACAGATGGCTAGAGGGACAGATGGATGGACGGTCAGACAGGCAGGCAGACAGATGGACAGACAGACGGCTGGAGGGGTGGTTAGACAGACAGACAGACAGACAGATGGCCAGAGGCAGCCAGCCAGCCAGAGGGACAGACAGATGAATAGACAGTCAGACAGACAGACAGACAGACAGGCAGATGGCTAGACAGACAGCTGGAGGGGTGGTTGGACAGACAGACAGATAGATGGCCAGAAGGACAGATGGATGGATGGTCAGACAAGCAGACAGACAGACGGATGGACAGACAGATGGCTGGAGAGGTGGTCAGACAGAGAGACAGACAGATGGCCAGAGGGACAGCCAAACAGCCAGAGGGACAGCCAGATGAATAGACAGACAAACAGATGGACAGAGGGACAGACAGAAGACGGACACACACACACACACACACACACACACACACACACACACATACACACCCCACAACACCACATATATAATGGCATACAACTATAATCCTATCTCTGTGGAGGCTGGGCAGGCAGATCATGAATTGGCAGTTGTATGTCTCAAATAGAAAAAATACTGTGAAGTGTGACATCGTGGATGAAACTTGAGGACATTATGCTAAGGGTGGTAAGCTGATTACAAGACAGATACAATATGATTCCACTTACATGTGGATTGTGAGATAATCAAATTGAAGCAGAGAGCAAACAACAGTTGGCAAGGGCTAGGATGGAGGCAGAAATGTGAAGCTGCTATTCAGGGTGGAAGGGTTTTACAGGGAAACAGGAATATGTTTTAGAGATCCATTGTGTAGCTTTGTGCCTTTAATTACCAATACTATACTGTACATTTGAAAACTGTTACGAGAGAGTAGATCTCACATTAAATGTTCTTACCACAAAAGAAAAGTAACTGCTGATAGAAGACACTTAGTGAGAACACTTCTAAACTGAGTAGGAATAATTAACTTACATAAATTAGATTTACAGTCTAAAAGAACACTAAAAGAATCACTCTGTAAAATTTTGAAATGCATAGTTATTAGTACATATAAACATAAATGGCTTAAAAAGCTTAAAACATGTCACACACGCTTAAAAATTTGATCGAGTATCTCCAGGTGGAAAGTAGTTAACATTCATACCCTCAATTTTTTTTTTTTTTTTTTTTTGGTTTTTCGAGACAGGATTTCTCTGTGTAGCCCTGGCTGTCCTGGTTCTCTCACTGTAGACCAGGCTAGCCTTGAACTCACAGGGATCCGGCTGCCTCTGCCTCCCAAGTGCTGGGATTAAAGGCATGCACCACTACCTCCTGGCTTATACCCTCAATTTTGACACAAAACCTTATGGTATCAAAATAATATCAGAGACTGATAAAAAGTTGTGCAAATGAAAAGCTTATCAAATAGCAAAGAAATATACAATGCAAAAGCATTGAAAGATTTTTAAAATTTCACAAGCAGGAAAAGCAGAACAGTAGCAAAATTGTTACTCAGAAGCAGAAACTGTAGCTGTAGACATTTATTTTCAGCCCACATATAAACTCAGAAAGGTTGATGAAAAATGTAAGAAACAAAGAGACAAAATAATACTACCTACCTTCAAATGAAATTGAACTAAAATACTTAAAAAAAACTACAAGAAGAAGATTTGGTTTCAGGTTTTGAAGCATTATAAGGAAACAGTTCTCTTAAAATCTATTTGATTAATATGATCATTGCAAACCGGACTCAAAGGTATTCAAATTTACCGAAAGAGTGTTTATTGATCAGAAAGACTTCATTTTGTGTAATTTCAAATTTTCATGCATTCGCATACATTTCCCAATGGCTACAGCTCAAATGTCTTCTTTTACAAACCCCCTGTGTCTCCTTCAATCTGAGGCTCTCACAATGAAGCAGTTGCTGAGCGGGACTGCAGGCCTCCCTTCTTACACATTCAAATTGCCCACACAAGATCAGGCTGACCCTGTGCTTTTCATGAAATGCTGTGGCTTTGCTAAGATCAAAAGTCTCATATCTGCCCTCCCCATCATCAAATAGCTTTCTGCTCACATCAAGGCCCAGGAGAGTTTCCACAACAGGGATGATGCTATCACTCACAAAGACTGTGACAGCATGCAAAAGACCTGCTCAAATTCAAGCCAGAAAAAAAAAATCCCAGCACAGAGGAGGGAAGTGGGCACAAAGTCCCACCGTAACCAAGAAACTATTTGCAATTCCTACCTGCTGGGAGAGGGAAAATCTCCCTCTCAGTTTTCTTCAGTGGAGTGACTCTGGGTATATCAACCACACTCCAGGGAAGGACTCACGGTCAGTAGTAGTTGACTAACACAAAATGGACTGCATTATTTTTGTGTGCTTTTTGTTGTTGGTACAGTTTGTTAGGTTTTGTTTTGTTTTCTTTTTTGAGAGAGAGAAAGAACATGGAGATGTGTGGGTAGGGAGGCAGGAAGGATCTGGGAAGAGTTGGGAGAAGAGAAAGAATATGATAAAATATATTGCATGAAATTAAAAATATAATAAAAAGAAACTGGACAGATAAGAAAAATGAAATGAAATGAAATGAAAATGGACAAAAAGAGTGACATACTACTTTAAATGGGATTTTCATCCAAGCTTGCTCGCTCTTTCTTTCTTTCTTTCTTTTTTTTTTTTTTTTTGGTTTTTTTCGAGACAAGGTTTCTCTGAAGCTTTGGTGCCTGTCCTGGATCTCACTCTGTAGACCAGGCTGGCCTCGAACTCACAGAGATCCGCCTGGCTCTGCCTCCCGAGTGCTGGGGTTAAAGGCATGCGCCACCACCGCCCGGCATCCAAGCTCTTTCTAAGTTGCAAGTTTTGACATGGAATTTTCTTGCTTGCTTGGCCTGTGGAAAGCAATCTTGTTGAAGATATAGCAACAACAAAACATATCTTCCTTGTTTTGGATCCAAAATGCACATAGTTGTTGATCTGCATGAAATGTGGACTTTCAATAACTCCTCTGGGTTTTCGGTAACTATACCTCGTAGCAAAACACAGTTACACAGGTCACTGTTTATAGCCTGAGGGCTGCCATTAGTCTTTATGCTAATATGACTTGGAGACGTTTTTTGCAACATTTGCTTCATATTTCATTATGAAAAAAATGGTTGTAGAGACCATCATAATAAACTACTGTGTACCAATAACTCAGTTTCATTGTTAACAAGACATGACCTATGTGGTGGTATTGTGTTCCCCAAAATATTGTGCACCCTAATAAACTTATCTGGGGTCAGAGACAGAACAGCCACTAGATACAAAGGCTAGAAAATGGTGGCACCCACACCTTTAATCCTAGCATTCCAGAGGTAGAAATCCCTCTGGATCTCTGTGAGTTCAAGGCCACATTGGAAACGGCCAGGCATGGTGACAGACGCCTTTAATCCCAGAAAGCGAGCCTTTAATCCCAGGGAGTGGTGGTAGAAAGCAGAAAGGTATATAAGGCGTGAGGACCAGAAACTAGAAGCATTTGGCTGGTTAAGCTTTCAGGCTTCTAGCAGCAGTTCAGCTGAGACCCATTCTGGATGAGGACTCAGAGGCCTCCAGTCTGAGGAAACAAGACCAGCTGAGGATCCGGCGAGGTGAGGTAGCTGTGGCTTGTTCTGTCTCTCTGACCTTCCAGTGTTCACCCCAATAACTGGCCTCAGGTTTGATTTTATTAATAAGACCTGTTAAGATTCCTGCTACAGACCTACTTTATTTGATTAATTTTTTTAACTACTACACATTCACCATGCAGTCAATTGAAAACATACAGATTCTTTTAAAATGAAATCATCACATTACTATACATCTAAGATATTAACATATATACAACAATGTTCGAAGTTCCCTATTGTATAAAAAGGTTTTGTAGGGAGTATTTTTGACATTATGATCTGTAAAAAGCCAAATGTGGCATAGCCATGTCTCAAATCCATCAGGTTTCCCTAGTCATCTTTTTATTTTTGGAGTCTTTTTTTTCCAGACAGGGTTTCTCTGTGTAGTTTTGGTGCCTGTCCTGGAACTCTGTAGACCAGGCTGGCCTCGAACTCACAGAGATCCCCCTGCCTCTGCCTCCTGAGTGCTGGGATTAAAGGTGTGCGCCACCACCGCCAACTTTTTTGAGATTTTGAAAAATTATTTTTGACAACTTCCAAGATTTATTTTTATTTGTGTGTGTGTGTGTGTGTGTGTGTGTGTGTGTGTGTGTGTGTGCGCGCGCGCACGCACTCCACATGTATACACTGTACAGGTCCATGGAGGACAGAAGAGGACATTGGGTCACTTGGAGCTGGAGTCATAGGCAGTTGTGAGCTGCCTGATAGGTTCTGGGAACTAGACCTGGTTCCTCTGGAAGAGCAGAAAGCAGACTTAACAGCAGAGCCGTCTCTGCTGCCTGTATGTAATGCATTCTGACTATTCCCAGCCTCATCCTTTCTCATCTCCTCCTATTCCTGTCATCCCCTAGCCCCTCTCCTTCCCATAAGGCCCTCTCCTACATTACATTTCTTTTGTTTTGTTTACAGACTTAAGTAATCTCACTAGGAGCTCTCTGGAAGGGAGAAGTCATCAGGCCAGAGAGAGCCATGATGGACATTTCCTGCACAGACTAGCAACATCCTTATATGGACTGGAGGCTTTTGCTCTGGACTTCACCCCAGGGGGAAGGTGTTGCCATTTTCCCATGGGTCTGAGGCTCTGGTCCTTACCATGGCTGGCTCATATCAACAACTCCCATTTACTCAGGACTTCACACTTCCAGGGTTTCCACTGCTCCCCACAAGATTCCATGACCCTCTCCCTGATCCACAGCTGACAGCCGGGTCTTGTGAGAGTTCAGTGCACTAACTCTGGCTACTGTGAATTAGTGACTGCAATGGCTGTTTTGTACACAGAAGACAGCATTTCATAGCCCCTTTTCTTGTCTTCTGGCTCTTACATTCTTTCCACTCCTTTTTCTTCAATGTTCCCTGAGCCTTAGACAGAGTTAAATGTCCTATTTAGGGATGAACACTCCACTGTCACTTATTCTTAGCACCTTAAGAGGCCTTGTCTTCGTTCAGGTTTCTATTGCTGTGAAGAGACACCAGGACCATGGCAACTCTGATAAAGGAAACATTAATTAAAGTTGTTTGCCTACAGTTTCAGAGGTTCCGTCCATTATCATCATGACGAGGAGCATGGCGGCATGCAGGCAGATGTGGTGCTGGAGGAGTAGCTGAGAGTCCTACATCTTGCAGGCAACAGGAAGTCATCTGAGACACTGGGTGGTATCTTGAGCATAGGAAACCTCAAAGCCTGTCCCCACAGTGACACACTTCCTCAAATAAGGCCATACCTACTCCAACAAGGCCACACCTCCTAATAGTGCCACTCCCTATGAGATTATGGGGGCCAATTACATTCAAACTACCACAGTCTGTATCCACTGACATTCACCGCAAAGAGAAGTTTCTTCTAATTAAGGCTGAGAGTAGCATTTGTCTATGGGTTAAAAACATAACTATTTAGAAGGCAGTTTGGTGCTATGTCAATTCAGCTAAACAGCAGTAGTAAGTGCCTACCCCCAAAACCTAGGATCAGGACCTATGATACTCAGTCATGTTTGCGACCCAGTTCAGCAGCAGGCATGTATTTCCTCCTGTCAAGTGGGCCTCAAATCCAAGCCATGCCACTGTTGTAACACTGGGACATCTTGTCTAATAGGTTGGCATGTATGGTGGTTTGAATGAAAATTGTATTTCATAGGCTCAGGTATTTGAACACTTGGTGGCACTGGTTGGGGAGGTTATGGAACCTTTAGGAGGTAGAGCCTTACTAGAGAAGGTATATCACTGGGGAAACAGCTTTAAGATTTCATAGCCTTACCCTATTTCTTGTTTGCTCTCTCTGCTTTGTGTTTGTGGTTGAATATGTACTCTCTAAGCTTTATACACCATCCACCTGCTGCCATACCTCTCTCAGCATATGGACTCTCTCTGGAACCGTAAGCTCAAATAAAGTCTTTCTACTTATAAGTTGCCCTGGTCATGGTATTTTATCACAGCAGACAAAAATAACTAATGCAGCATTGGAGTTCACTGGGTTCACAGGTGATTAAGACTGTTGATGGTTTTTCTCTCCCAGAAGCATAGTACCTTCTAGCAGTATGAAAACTAGCCAGCAGGGAAGATTTCAAGTTGGTTTCAGGTGATTTCTCTATAATGTGCAATCAAGGTGTATGGTATCTTCAACAACAGGGTCTTAGCATCTGATTCTGATTGGTAACTAAGAGTAATGGCAAGAGCCTGTATTGGTTTTTTTTTGGGGGGGGGGTTGCTTCTGGGGCTTCTCTGACCAAGAACTCATAAGGAGGTATCTCAGGCTGGTACAGGGATTTTTGTTTAATATACAACGGCTTCTAGGAGCACCATTATTCAACCATGTAGGACATTTTCCATATAACTCTTTTTTAAAGTTATATTTCTTATTTGACTAACAAAGGCTTCTGTCCTATTTTTTTTCAACTTGACACAGCTAGAGTTATCTAGGAACAGGAACCTCAATTTTAGAAAATGCCTCCATCAGATTGTCTGTAGGCAAGTCTGTGGGATGTTTTCATCATTAATGATTAATATGGGATGGTCCAGCTCACTGTGGGTGGTACCACTACTCAGCAGGTGATCTTGGGGTATATAAGAAAGAAAATTGAGCAAGCCAGTAAGCAGCATCCCTTCCTGACTTCTACTTCAGTTCCTGCCTCCAGGTTCCTGCCTTGACTTCCTGCCATGACTTCCCTCAGTGATGGACTGTGAGCTGAGAGTTGTAAGATGAAATAAACCCTATCCTCCCCATGTTGCTTTTGCCCATGGTGTTTTATCACAGAAATAGAAACCCCAATGAAGGCACTGTCGTTTTTTTTTTTCTTTTGGATTACCTGCCTCTTGGTTTGAAGTCACCCACCATTATTATATAAGGCCAAACTTTACTTCCAGTAACCTCCCTACATTTTATTATAACAAGGAAAGAATACTCTTGAAAGCAGCAAGAGAGAAGACATCAAGTCACATGTAAAGGCAAAGCTACCAGAATAATAGCATACTTCTCAACAGACACTCTAAAACGAAGAGGACATGGAACAATGTATTTCAAGCCCTGAAAGATAACTTCTAACACAAATTACTAAGTTCATCAAAACTATCCTTAATAATTGAAGAAAGAAAATCATGCTATGACAAATACAAACCAAAAGAATTGATGACTACTAAGCTATTGAGAATGCAGTAGTACCCAGTGAAAATACTACCCTCCCCACTCCAATATCTTTTGAGAAATAAAGGAATGAGGGTAGTATGGTGTATACTAGAATATTAGTTACTAACAGCAGATATGGGAAGAAAGTAAGCTGAATAGGACCAGTTATCAGAACAACAGAGCAGAAATAGATAAAAATATAAACAGGAGAAGAAGAAGGAAGGAGACAAGGCAGCTCAAGGTAAGGATAAGTGAGTAAAGAAGAGGAAAATGAATGCAAACAGACAACCTAAAACAAATCCAGCACCGAGAGGCTGAGGCTGGGAAGATTATAGTTCAGGCCCACCTGTGCCCCATATTGAGAACCTGTTGGGTGTGGAGAAGGTGCACATAGGACAACTCTGATTCACAAATTTAGTATCTGATAACATTAGATATTAAGTAAGGGAAGTATGAAAGTGAAGAAAATGAGCAGGAGGAAAAAAGAAGCAGAATAGCTGGGTATAGTGATACTTGCCTGTTATTCTAGTATTTGGGGAAGTGGAGGCATAGGATCATAAATTCACAGTCATCCTTGGATACACATGAAGCCTGAAGCCATTCTGAGCTACATCTCAAAAGCCAAGGGAATTTAAAAATGAATAAAAATATATGTATATTTGAACTGCTTAGTCTGGTTTAATCTGTCAGAACTAAACAGCCTCTATTAAAGGTCTATAATCAAAGACAGAAAATAAATCAAAGAAGAAAAAGAAAATGAGAGTACAAATAAAAACCCTAATTAGGCCGGGCGGTGGTGGTGCACGCCTTTAATCCCAGCACTCAGGAGGCAGAGGCAGGCGGATCTCTGTGAGTTCGAGGCCAGCCTGGTCTACAGAGCGAGATCCAGGAAAGGCACAAAGCTACATAGAGAAACCCTGTCTCAAAAAAAATCCTAATTAAATATAGCTGGGCGCATGCCTTTAATCCCAGCACTTTGGAGACAGATCTCTGTGAGTTTGAGTCCAGCCTGGGCTAGAGAGTTAGCTTCAGAGCAGCCAGGGCCATATATAAAGACCTTATCTCAACTCCCAACCCCCCAAAACCCAACTGTTAATTAAACATAAAAATAGAGAAGGCACTTGTGGCAGAGGTGGAGAGGGGTGGAGAGTCTTTATGCCATCTTGCTTTCCTTTTTCTGGCTACTTGAGTTGTCAATTGTTGAGCAGAACATTCATATATGTTGTCCTGCTTTTTGAATGCCAGAATCATTGTATTTAGAAGGTTTATTTAGTCTTTCAGCAGACAGTTTTGTAAGGTCATAGGCCACTGGTGAACTGATCAGCACTTGGGTTATTCTCCTATGTGAAGGGCTATCTGCTTTCATCCACGAGTGAGGAGCTCCTTCCTTCTATCCAACAGCTGTTGAGTGGCATAGTCCTCATACGCCACCAGACCATTTGCTTTCCTAGACTCCACCAGTAGTACAATTTATGTGTGCTTAGAACTTTCAAGAAGCAGCTAAGAAGACAGGATCAGATACATATGAAACTGTCTGGGGCAAAGGCCTGGAGGTGACAAGGAGGAAGAAGTAAGCAGAGGGAACCTTTGCACTACAATTCTCATACCCGTGGGGAACGGGGAGGAAGGAAGTAGGCCTGGCTTAGACGTGGCCTGGTCTTTAACACAGTTCAATGGCAATTTGAGCCAGAAAACTGGTGTCCCACACCAGCAAAAAAATGAATCACTTTAGACGTTCATCACTTGAATGGATAATGAAAATGTGGCACGTATACACAAAGTAATTTAATTCATACACAAAGAAAAATGAAATCATGAAAATGGGTGTAGGTGGAAAATATTGTATCGAGTAAGGTAATTCAGGACAGAAAGACAAACACTGCATTTTTTTCATATGTGGATCCTAGCCTCTAACTAAATGAATATGTGCATTTATGTGGAAGTGGGTGTGTATAGAGCTCAGGAAAGTAGAAAGGGGTTCACAAGATAAGAAAATGCATGTGATACAAAAGTGAAAAGGGAGAAAACTGGGGGGAGAAAGGTTTAAGTGAGGAGTGGGGTCAAGGAGATGGAGGAGAGAAGAGGGTAGGGAAAAGTTCAACCAGAAGTAATACAGACAATTTTTACTGCTGTAGCTTACCCACCTAGAGTTACGTGGTAAGATCCTCTTGCTGAAGATGATACATGTGTTGGTCACAGAATGTAGAGAATTCAAGCTAGAACCAGGCTAGTAGTCCTTTTTGCTGGCCAGCCCTTATCAGGCTAGAAGATGCTATGTTGGTTGCTGGAAGTGAATTCTCGCTAATAATTTTACTCAGCTGTGGACCCTGTGTGCAACAATACAATACAGGCAAATGACTACACTGGTATTGAAAGGATAAACGGCGCCGGTGGGTCGGCGGGCGCGGCGGAAAAGTTACAAGCCACGGCTATGACTACCAGAGTTAGAAGAAGCTTTATTAGAAAGAAACCAGGCCTGGAGAGACAGAAAGATGGCGGGAGCAGAGCAGAGAGGAAACAGAAAAAGAGGGGTTGGGGTCCGGGTCCAGCCTTTTTTAAGGTGGGGACTGCGTGACCACGCGGCAGGTACGTCACCCGCGTCCCCCTGATGACGTAAATCGTTAGACCCAAACTGCGCATGTACAGAATCCTAACAGGTATAATAGTGGAAAGTCTGTTATGGGGGTAACCAAACACTTTCTAATTGCATTTGAGGCCCTCTACCTAGGGAGGGATTCATACCTGGTATTATAAATCCAGTCAAAAGCCCATGGCTGGGGAGGTCTTAAGCCCTAGTTGGGAAGCTACTGTTATTGCTTTACTAAATGAAGATGCTATACCTGTGAAATTGCCTTCTGAATAATGCTGTTTGTATCCATAGAGTAGTGCTGCTGTCATCTTTGGAGAAACTGCTTTTTGCAGTGGTCAGTGGTAAATGCAGAGACTTACAACTACTCAAAACGTTGAGATTAAGGGACAGTTGGATGCTCAACAACAAATAAGACATCTATATCACCCCCTTTAAGGCTCAGGGAACACAGCAGAAGGAAGGGTGGAAAGAATGTGAGAGCCAGAGGTATGAAATAGTGATTTTTCAGGCATGCCACGGCTTTGCACTGTTCTTGAGCTCACAGCAGCCGTGATTGCTTGCATAAGATCTACATATGACAGGGCCATAAAACCCTGCCACAGAAGGGAGAGATTCCTCTCTGAAGAGTCACAGGCAATAAACAGTTGAAGCTGGGGAAGAAAGACATTTTCTTTTCTTTTCTTTTCTCTCTCTCTTTCTCTCTTTCTCTCTTTCTCTCTTTCTCTCTTTCTCTCTTTCCTTTCTTTTTGGTTTTTTCGAGACAGGGTTTCTCTGTGTGGTTTTGGTGCCTGTCCTGGATCTCACTCTGTAGACCAGGCTGGCCTCAAACTCACAGAGATCCGCCTGGCTCTGCCTCCCAAGTGCTGGGATTAAAGGCGTGTGTCACCACGGCCCTTCGAAAGACATTTTCTTTAGTGGTGTAGCCGCTGGTAAGGTGTCTGTGCTCCTGTAAGCAAACTCTCACCCATGCTCCTGTAAACAGCTTTAATGAAATTCACTGGGTCACACACACATAAAAGAAATGAAAATATAAAGGGGGCTAGTTGAGGACAGGAAGAGGACATGCTGTAAGTCCGGAAGACCTTTGTGCCTTCAGGAAACATGGTTTAGGGAAGAAAATGAGTGTGTAGATGGAATAAGTACACGAAACAATTATGAAAAATACAAGTAAATGGCCCAGAGATAAAGAAGATAATTGGGTCATGTGGTATTTTATTTACTATATTGGTCAGCACTAGTAAGTAGGACAATGACAGAGTGCTTACCTAGCAAGGGCCTGGTTTTGATCCCAGCACTACCACCAAACAGGGAAAAATTAAGAAATTAACCAGAGAATGCTATTATCTCTCAATCTCCATTCTATACTTATTCTCTTGCTGTGGGATGTTCTGTATGGCAAATGTATTGCTCTGATTGGTCAATAAATAAAACACTGATTGGCCAGTGGCTAGGCAGGAAGTATAGGCGGGACTAACGGAGAGGAGAAAAGAACAGGAAGGTGGAAGGAGACACTGCCAGCTGCTGCCAGGACAAGCAGCATGTAAAGATGCCGGTAAGCCACGAGCCACGTGGCAAGGTATAGATTTATAGAAATGGATTAATTTAAGATATAAGGACAGTTAGCAAGAAGCCCGCCACGGCCATACAGTTTGTAAGCAATATAAGTCTCTGTGTTTACTTGGTTGGGTCTGAGCGGCTGTGGGACTGGCAGGTGAGAGAGATTTGCCCTGACTGTGGACCAGGCAGGAAAACTCTAGCTACAGATTAGCAAGAGTGGAGTGGGGGACAAGAGTGGATAATATATGTATGCTTGGAATATGATCAAAATATATTATGTACAGGTATGAAATTTTTATAACAAAACTCGTGAGCACATTTAATTAATTTATGCTAATAACAATTTTATTATTATTAATTAAATTTACTCATTTATTTTTACATCCCAACTGCAGTTTCCCCTCCCTCCTCTCCTCCCACACTCTCCCCTACCTCCCTCCACCCCCACCAATCCACTCCTCCTCCGTTTCTGTTCAGAAAGGGACAGGCCTCCCATGGGTATCAACAAAGCATGGCATATTGAGTTGAGAAAGGACTAAGCACCTTCCCATGTGTTAAGGTTGGGCAAGGCAACCCAATAGGTTCCCAAAAGCCAGCAAAAGAGTCAGAGAGACAGCCTCTGCTCCCACTGTTAGGTGTCCCACAAGTAGATCAAGGTACACAACTGTCACATATAAATGTAGAGGGCCTAGGTCAGTCCCATGCAGGCTCCCTGGTTGTTGGTTCAGACTCTGTAAGCTCCTATGAGCCCAGGTTAGTTGATTCCGTGGGTTTTCTTGTGATGTCCTTGACTCCTCTGGCTTGTACAATCTTTCCTCCTTCTCTTTAACAGAATTCTCTGAACTCAGCCTTATTCTTGGCTGTGGGTTTGCATCTGTTTCCATCAGTTGCTGGATGAAGCCTTTCTGATCACAATTGGGGTAGTAACCAATCCATGAGTATAGCAGAATATTGTTAGGCATCACTATGTTGACATCCCTCCCCAAGTCATGTTTGGTTCTATCCTAGGTCTCTGGGCCATCCAGCCTCAGTGTCCTGGCACTCCAGGCAGTGTCACGGGTGGGTTCACTCTTGTGGGATGGGTCTTAGGTTGTACCAGTGTGGTGATATTGTGTCCCCCAATATATTGTGCACTCTAATAAACTTATCTGGGGTCAGAGAACAGAACAGCCACTAGATAGACATAGAGGCCAGAAAATGGTGGCACACACACACCTTTGATCCTAGCATTCTGGAGACAGAGATCTCTGTGAGTTCAAGGCCACACTGGAAACAGCCAGGCATGGTGACAAACATCTTTAATCCCAGGAAGTGATGGCAGAAAGCAGAAAGGTATATAAGGCGTGAGGACCAGGAACTAGAGCCTTTTTAAGCTTTTAGGCTTTTAGCAGCTATTCAGCTGAGATCCATTTGGATGAGGATTCAGAGGCTTTCAGCCTGAGGAAGCAAGATCAGCTGAGGAATTGGCAAGGTGAGAATGGATGTGGCTTGTTCTGTTTCTCTGATCTTTCAGCTTTCACCCCAATACCTGGCTCCGAGTTTTTTTTAATTAATAAGACCCTTTAAGATTCGTGCTATAGACCAGTCATTGGTTGGCCACTCCTACAATTTCTGTGCCATCCTTATGCCCCGCACTTACCATAAGCAGGGCAGACTGTAGGTCAAAGGTTGTTTGGCTGGGCCAGCATCCCAATCCCTCCACTTGAAGTCCTTCCCCATTACAGGAGATGACCAGTTCAAGTTGTGCATCCACCATTGCTAGGAGTCTTAGCTAGGTCATCTTGGTAGATTCCTGGGAGTTTCCTTTGCACCAGGTTTCTACTTGACCCCAAAATGCCCCCTCTTTCCAATCATCTCTTTCAGTACTCTCCCCCTCCATCCACCCCCAACCCGATCCATCAAGTTCACATCCCCACCCACTCCCAGCCCACCCATGAGATCTCTTCTATTTCCCTTTTCCCAGGAGATCCATGCATGCTCCCCTTGGGCCCTCCTTGTTACCTAGCCTCTCTGGGTCTGTGGATTGTAGCATAGTTATTCTTTACTTTACAGCTAATATTCACGTATAAGTGAGTACTTTCCATGCTTGTCTTTTTTTTTTTTGAGCTGAGGATTGAACTCAGGGCCTTGTGCTTGCTAGGCAAGTGCTCTACCACTGAGCTAAATCCCCAGCCCCCCATGCTTGTCTTTTGGGGTCTGGGTTACCTCACTCAGGATGATTTTTTTTCTAGTTCCATCTATTTGCCTGCAAATTTCATGATGTCATTATTTTTAACAGCTGAGTAATACTCCATAGTGTAAATGTACTACATTTTCTTTATCGGTTCTTCAGTTGAGGGGATCTAGGTGGTTTCCAGGTTCTGGCTATTACAAATAACGCTGCTATGAACATAGTTGACCATGTGTCCTTGTGGTATGATTATTGATCATTCTTTGGGTATATGCCCAAGATTGGTATAGCTGGGTCTTGTGGTAGATTGATTCCCAATTTTCTGAGAAACCACCATATTAATTTCCAAAGTGGCTGTACAGGTTTGCACTCCCACCACCAGTGGAGGAGTGTTCCCCTAGCTCTATATCCTCTCCAACATAAGCTGTCTTCAGTGTTTTTGATCTTAGCCATTCTGACAGGTGTAAGATAGTATCTCAGAGTCATTTTAATTTGCATTTCCCTAATGGCTAAGGATGTTGAGCAATTCCTCAGATGTCTCTCTGCCATCTGAGATTCTTCCTTAAGTGTCTTTCAGCCATTTGAGATTCTTCTGTTCAGAATTCCCTGTTTAGCTCTGTAGACCATTTTTTTTAAATTGGATTATTTGGTATTTTGATGTCTAGTTTCTTGAGTACTTTATATATTTTGAAGATCAGTCCTCTGGCAGATGTGGGGTTGGTGAAGATCTTTTCCCATTCTGTAAGCTGTCATTTTGATGGTATCCTTTGCCTTACAGAAGCTTTTCAGTTTCCTGAAGTTCCATTTATTGATTGTCAATCTTATTTCCTGTCCTCGTGGTATTCTATTCAGGAAGTTGTCTCCTGTGCCAATGCGTTCAAGGCTGTTTCCCACTTTCTCTTCTGTCAGGCTACTAACACGTTTTAAAAACAGTGGTAACTGTCAAACTGTGCTTTCCTTCTGGAGTCCATTCTTGACCCCATCAGTGTATTAGAGCCTCTGCAAACTGTCAGTCTGGTCTCATTATGCATGTTCCTTACTTTTTCAGTCTCATAAACCTGAAAGGAAAAGTGTTTGTCTCAGTTTTAGCATTAATATAGTAAGTCTTGGGCAGTTCAGCCTTCAGGTCAGATCTGCTCTTTGACAATGTCTACAGGATCAGAGATGTGAGGTATGTGATCTGTGAGCTTTGTAATTTATTAGGCCATTTCTGAATTTCAAGTGCTCCTCTTGCCTTCGAGCTCAAATATCTTGAGTGTTTCCAGGGACAGGACATCTCTCCCCAAATTTAGGCTAGCCTCGAATTCAGTATTGAACTACCACCAAGAAAAGGCAATTATGAGACGTGTTTGGCAAAATTTTCCTCAAGTGATAACCCTATGTCCCTATGTAGGGGTTCAGCTGCAAGCAGTTCTTAGAGTTGTTCATTTGGGACTATTGTAGGAAGCATGTTGTGCAAATAGAAAACTGGATTTCCTCTCACTGTTCCCTTCTCCCCATTATCTAGTTTATGACAGCATCACAGTTGCACTAAAATGTTCACTGTACAAAAGGTTGTACTAAAATGTTTCTTGTCTCTGATCTGGTTTTGTTGGACTCTACAGTAGTACTTTTGAGGGTGAACTTTGGAGGCATTGTCTTTGCTGTGAAGATGAGGTTATGAATGGCCCTTTGTCCATTGGGACCCCTTTTACAAGAAGAGATACATTTGACAGCAGGGGCAGAGCTGAAACGGTGTGTCCATAGACCCTAAAAGCCTGGGACTGCTCAAAACACCAGAACCTAAGAGAAATGCATGGAACATTGTTTCCTGCTTTCAGAGAGATTAGAATCTACCACTTGTGGTTCTCAACCTGTGAGTCTCGACCCCTTTGGGGTTTGCATTATCAGATATTTACATTATGATTCATAACAGTAGCAAAATTACAGTTATGAAGTAGCAACAGAAATAATTTCATGGTTGGGGTCACCATAATATGAGGAACTGGATTAAAGGGTTGCAGCATTAGGAAGATTGAGAACCACTGCTCTCCCACCATCTTGCTTTTTCTAGTCTCCAGAACTGAGAATAAATTTCTGTTGTTTAAAGACATCATGTCTAGAACTTTTTTCCTACAGAAGACCTAAGAAACTAAGAGATTCTCTCTCTGTTATGTATATACATGCATGCATGAGATGGTGTGGATGCATATATGTGCACATGCATGTGGAGAACAGATGTTCATATTATTTATACCAAAAGGTCATTTTAGAAGTATAATTTGATTTCTCCTGTGGTTATGAGGTAGTTATCTCCTAAGATTAGTCAGAGAATAATGATAAGTAAGACATACACATCAATCGATATCCATATAGCTATCTCTGTGGAAACGATGGGAGCTTTTCCAACTATTTTTCCACTCAATAAATGGCCATAGGTTATCATTAGTGCAGAGGATTTTATTGACAAATTGAAGATTAAATTGAAACGAAATAACAGAGAATACTCCTTCAACCAAATTCTATGTTGACTCCTCCAGAAGAATTAATGGTGTAGTGACAGGTTTCCTTTTTATACACTATATGATAAAGATGGACCACACTGTTAAGTTAGAGAAAACAAAAGACCTTGGGGGGTCTTAAGTCATGAACACTTTAACCACAATTTAATCTTAATGTAGGTGTGTTGAGTTCATACTCCAGAATTCACCTCAGAGACCCAGTCTATGGGTTCTTGGGCTTTTGAACAGCCCCTGGTGGGACTTCAGGTACTTGTATATATACTGTGTACACACGCGCACACACACACACACACACACACACACACACACACACACACGCACACACACATGAGAGAGAGAGAGAGAGAGAGAGAGAGAGAGAGAGAGAGAGAGCGAGCTCATAAACAATGCCTACTGGGAGAAAAGTTTAATATATTAGACCTCAATCCGAAATTCAGTGGAGAAACCCAGATGTTTGTGCCTTTTAAATTCATCTTGTAACTCCCGTGTAGCCTTGGGAAATAACTATGTACTGGGGACCCTGCATTCCTGCTTCCTTAGTTTGAAATTTGTGTGTAATGATCATATGTCTGTTGTAGAATATTATTTTAAGGTGTGTTACACTTGTTTATACTCTGGAACTTTTATTAAATGATGCAAAGATGTGTTGCATTTTTTATGTTGCATTTGTTTAACTCTGTGAAGCTGTGTTACTTTGCCTGTTTAAAACACCTGATGGTCTAATAAAGAGCTGAATGGCCAGTAGCAGGGCAGGAGAAAGGATAGGCAGGGCTGGCAGGCAGAGAGAATAAATAGAAAGAGAAATTTGGAAGAAAAAGAAGAAAGAGCAAGAGAGAAAGGAGAGGAGGATGCAAGGGGTCAGCCACCCAGATATAGCCAGTCACTGAGTAGGAGTGAAAGTAAGATATTCAAAAGTAAGAAAAGGAAAAAAATCCAGAGGCAAAAGGTAGATGGGATAATTTAAAGTTAAGAAAAGCTGGCTAGAAACAAGCCATACTAAGACTGGGCATTTATAAATAATAATAAGCCTCCATGTGTGACTTATTTGGGAGCTGGGTGGTGGGCCCCCCAAAAGAGAAAAGAGCAAAAAAGCAAAAAAGCAAAACAACTAACAACATTTTGGCATTCCAACGTGGGACCGTAGAAAACAACAAACAACATATATCTGCATATTCTTGCCCCAGAATGGAAACAACTTCCTTTTCTTCTTAGATGCAGTGTCTCATATGTGGAGTTAATAACAGGCAGACACGTTTTATTCTAATCACATGCTTCAGGACCTAGTTCTTGAAGGGGAGAGAAACTGGTCTCCAAAAATAATAGGTGAGTTTATATGTATTTTCAAAACTTAGCATGCCAAGTAGTGAGTTTCCTGATGCTATTTTTATATGTATTTTGTGTTTGTTGCTCTTCCCTCACTCCCACCACACCTCTGCAACTCTCCTGGGGGCCCTGCCTCCCCACAACAACCTCTTTTCTGCTTTCGTGATGTGTATTCTGTTAGTCTTCCCTTCCCCTCGAGGCTTCTTTTTCTGATTTCATGGTCCCCTTTCTACTTTCATGGCATATACCCATTCCTACCATTTATTAATATATTTAAAAAATCTAGGTCTGCATATGAGAGAAAATATGTGATATTTGTCTTTCTGAGTCTGCCATTTTCCTTAATGTAATAATTTCTAGTGCCACTCCCTTTCCTTTAATGATTTCATTTTTCCCTATGACTGAATAAAATCCATTGTGTATGAATCATATATTCCTCATCCATTCATCTGTTGGTAGACATCTAGACTAGTTCCATTTCCTATTGATTGTGAATAGTGCAGCCATAAGCATGGATATCACTTGCTCACACTGACACTAGGTTTTCCTCACCTAGTCCATTCAAAAATTAAAGCATCTGGATTTCTAGGTAATTCATGATCTAGTCAAGCTGACACTTCAAAATTACCATCACAGCTATCAAAATTTTTGTTTTATAGATGATTTCTAGAGATCAATTAAAACAAACATTTTCTTGTGCTTTGTTTTTTGTTTTTGTTTGTTTGTTTTGAGACAGGGTTTCTCTGTGTAGCCCTGGCTGGCCTGGGACTCACTTTGTAGATCAAGCTGGCCTTGAACTCACATAGTTCACCTGCCTCTGCCTCTTGAGATTAAAGGCATGCACCACCACTCCTGACAATATTTTGTTTGGCTCTTAAGTGTATTTGGTTGCAATAATTGAAAAGCCATATTGTCCATATTTCACTTAATGGGCCGTCAGTTTTTAAGTGGGGTTTTGGAGAGGTTATTGTCATTCTTGGTTCCATCCTAATTGAGTGGAGCACCCTTGTGATGACTAGCAAAATGGCTTCCAAGTGATTCTCTTGAGACCTCTCTCATGGTTTACCATTACCTTGTGATTGAGCTATCCCCAAATATTCCTTATGTGTTCTCTGACCTCCTTCTACATATCCCTCTATTAATTGTCTGAGCCAAAAGGCCTAATGAACTTTCTCTTGCCTTCACTGTGACGTCACCCCAGTCCTTATCTCACCTCCATTAGCCATTTGGAAAACTCTTCTGTTCTTAGGACATCATCCCTGACATGGGAAACTTCCCTGGGATGAAGGAAATGTTAAGGTTCTCTGTGATAAATGTTTATCTTCCTTTCTGGGTAGGTGGGTGGCTGAGAAGAGTAAGTTTCTGTGAGTTCCTCAAGCTTCCTGTCCCCCTCTCCCCTGCAAGTTCTCTCTCTCTCTCTCTCTCTCTCTCTCTCTCTCTCTCTCTCTCTCTC
>CABHPP010123809.1:0-12557 GCA_902168425.1 Peromyscus attwateri
AGCGCTCACCTCCCCGAGGACCCCCGGTCCCTCACTGCCCTCTCATGCCCGGGATTTCCTGATGCTTCTGGGTTCTCCTAGCCTCACACCGTGCCCACTCAATCCAGGCTCCTTCTCCCCGAGGGACAGGTGGGAATGGAGGGAAGGAAAAGAGTATCAAGGAAGAAGGAGAAGCCATAGCAGGGTGGGTCTCTGGACTCCGCTGGTGGGACAGAGATGGAGGAGGCCAGAATCCTTGTCTTTTCTTCAGGGCCTAGGAGGAGGGCTGGGAAGGGGGCAGTCATATATTCCACACCCCCCAAAGACAATGGGACAGGGGAAGTTCAATGAAGGGGTCCGTGCAGTGTCACCCCACTGCTTCTGCTCTACCAACCACACTACTACCCAAGACCTTTTATCAGCTGGAGAAATTGAGACCCAGGGAAAGGAAGTAACTTCTCCAAGAATGCAGGACAGAGAAGTGACAAGTGCCCTGGCCAGTCTGGAGGTTGCAAAAGCGTGGGACTGCCTTGATGTCCCTGCCTTGGTACCCAGGAGAGAGGCAGACAGAGCATCTTCTTAGCTCAGATGCTTGGGGACAGTACAGGCCCTCTGCTTAATGGCAGGAAGACCTCAGCTCTAAACAGGCCAGATGCCTGTTTATCTGCTCTGAAGCTGAGGGTACTGCCAGATAGGACTGGGCTGGGCAGATTCTGAGTAGCTCCTTTCCCTGGGCTACCCCATTTTTAGCATCAGCTACATATGTAGTTAATCCCTTGGTTACCCCATATTCATGTGTTAAAGGGACTACAGTGTGCCAGGTGATGTAGCAGGCACTGGAGGGAACCTCCCATCCTGTCATCTTCCCCTTCATTCACCCATTAGTTCGTTCATTCACACTGCTGAGGGAGTGCAGCCTCGTGGACGAGCCTTGATGTCTAGAATGAGACTTTTGGGATCAGAACCTGATGTAGCTGCTTGCTGGCTGTATGAACTTGGCAGGTCACGGAAGCCCAACTTCCTTATCTATGGAACGGGGTTAATAATAACACCTCGCCCTTCTCCTGAGGAGGGTCAGATGAGTGAGGTGCTTGGAATAAAACCTGACGTAGAGACTATGCGATTGTCATCTCTTATCACCTATATTGTTTTATTTTTTTAATATTTTTTTAAACTTTATTTTAGATGCATTGGTGTGAGGGTGTCAAATCCCCTGGAACTAGAATTACAGACAGTTGTGAGCTGCCATGTGGGTGCTGGGAATTGAACCCGGGTCCTCTGGAAGAGCAGCCAGTGCTCTTAACCGCTGGGCCATCTCTCCAGTCCCCCACCTATATTGTTTTTATGTGCCTGGCACTGTGCCACGAGCTGAGGAAGCCGATCCAAAACATTTCTAGTCCAGGGACCCCTGAATGCCAGTCCCGGTGCGGTCTCTGCCTTCTGCTCCAGCCGCGCTCCCCTCAGCCCCATTCCACAGAGCTGGCCCAGCAGCAGTCCTACAGGGTTGCATCCACACTGTTTTAGCAGAAGGGGTCCTGGCAATTGAGGCCTGTCACAGCCTGGCCCTCTCAGAGCCTCCCCTGCCTAGGCCCTTCCCAACGTGCTCAGCCTTGGCTTATCCAAACCCGCATGGGTTTCCAGATCTGTCTCCAGTGGTCTCTCGCCTTCTTGTCTTCATGGGGCCTTGATGGATCATCTCTCTTAGGAAGCCAAGAACCATGGATCAGATCCTATAGAGTACAGAGGCAGAAACAGACTGCAGGGGAGCATGGGGTCAGCTAGGGAGAAGGACCTTTTGGGGAATGAGGGTCTTATCTGCCTGGGCTACTAATTCCTTCTCAGCTTAATTTCATCCTCTACAGAATCTCAGCACCCGGGTGGGGGTGGGGGAGAGGCAGGAGGAGATGAGTTGGAGGCTAACCAGGGCTATAGAGTGAGACTGTGCCACAAGAAACAAGGGGGTAGGGGTGGCTGGGGAGATGGCTCAGTGGTTAAGAGTATTTGCTGCTTTTGCAGAGGACCCAGGTTCAGTTCGTAGCACCCACATGATGGGTCACAGCCATCCATAACTCCCGTTATGGGGAAGCCAACACCTTCTTCTGGCTTCTGTGGGCACAAGGCATGCACGTGGTGTACATATATACATGCAGTAAAACACTCATACAGATAAAATAAAAAATTTAAAAATAATTTAAAGAAGAAAAAAGGGGCTAAAGACGTGGGTCACTTGGTAGAACGCTTGCCTACCATGTACAAGGCCTTTGGTGTAACCCCCAACACCATATAAACCGCTTGGTGGTACACACCTAGGAGGTAGAGACAGGAGAATCATAAGATCAAGGTTATCCTTGGCTACATAACCAGCTTGAGGCCTGTGTGGGCTAGAGATTCTGTCAAAAAGAAAGAGAAACGAGAGAAGGGGGATATAAATAGGAAAAAGAAAAGGAAGGAAAAAGGCAAAAAGAGAAGCCCAGAGCTTGTGATGACTCTGGAAGAGTGAGGACAAGGACCCCATGCCTGGACTCCATTGTGCATCTCTTGGTGTGACCCGTTGTGTACCTCCGGCAGCCCTTGCTTCCTCACTTCCTTGATAACCACATAGTAGGCTCTTCTGGTCTTCCAGTCATGTAGCCTGTAAATGGCAGTCACTGGCCCTG
The DNA here is from genome assembly GCA_902168425.1 of Peromyscus attwateri. NCBI lineage: Eukaryota > Metazoa > Chordata > Mammalia > Rodentia > Cricetidae > Peromyscus > Peromyscus attwateri. Next base: position 2,637 of record CABHPP010123809.1, read on the forward strand.
AATGTCTGGCCTGCAAGCATCCACAGAGCCTGGAGAGCAGCCGGTGGCTGAAAGCAGTGAGCATGCACTCTGTCCACAAATCCCTACAACCACCCTGGGAAGCACAGGAGGCTGGCTCAAGCCAGGCAGCTCAGCGTGCGTGTGCGTGTGCGTGCGTGCGTGCGTGCGTGCGTGCGTGTGTGTGTGTGTGTGTGACAGAGACAGAGAAACAGAGACAGAGAGACAGAGACAGAGAGAGACAGAGAGAATTTGAACCGGGGTCTGACTCCAAGCTAGCACCCTTCCCCCACCATGCAGAGAGCAACACAAAGACTTGAGACCCCCGGGTCACAGATGCTGGACTCTATTTTCAGAAGCTGGCAGCAGAAAGAGCCTGGGATGTCTGGTCAGGCGCTGGGACTGCAGGGCATCTGATGCCCAACTGGGCTGTGGGGCTGAGGTTGGAGCATTCAGGTGCCTGGGTTCAATTAGGACCTGCTCCCTAACCTGGGCTCCAGGCTCCCTCTGTGGGGTGGGTGGGGAGGAGTGGGCTCTGTAGGTCCTGATAGCTCTGCCTGCCAGAGCTCAGAGCTGGTAGCAAGATAGGGGCAGTGTGTGCATGAAAATGCATTTCAAGCTTGGGAGGGACCCTTTCCATCTCTGCTAAGCAGGACCGTCCTTCTCCTGCCCACACAGATGGGCAGCCACATGGGCTCAGCATCCCCAGGGGCTGTGCAGTCCCTGGAGCCACAGTTTGTAGCTGCTAAAAGTGGTAGCTAAGAGCACTCACTCTGACAGCCTTGGTTCCCGCCCTCTTAACCTTCTTGCCCCAAACTCTAGACATGGTATCAAGCTTCAGGGTCTTCATCCCCAGACCACACACTCCACCACCTTCCTGGAGAACTATGGGTAAAGGTCTCAGACCAGTACCTAATAGACACTTAGGAGGCAGGGCCTGCTATTGTGACTATGAGTCCCTGTGGCTCTGGAACATCCCCGGGTATTTCAGAGCGCAGGCCTGCTAGGACCCCTGCTGAGTCCCTGCCTGGATTGGAAATCCTGCCTCCTTGGGAGGGATCTCTGAATTGGAGCGCTCCTGCCAACCCCTCCCTCCCGGCTTGGCAGCCTGAAGACGAAGCGGGCCAAAAATATTTGTGTGGGTGGCGGAAAGTTAACTTTTCCGCCTCTCTCTTCTTTCCTGGAAACCGTGGCCACTGTCAAATACAGCAAAACAGAAGCAGAGATGGAGCAGGCGAGGCCCCCACAGGGAGTCAGAGAGCTCTGCCCCCACCCTTCACCCACGCCTCCTGCCTCCTGCCATCTGGTTCTGTGACAGGGTAGGGGTGGGTGGCTCTGAGTACCGAAAATCATGGCTCTGGGATGCCAGAGTCCTGTGGCCCTTCTAGCACTGGCTGCCCGAGTTGCACTGTGCCCTTGGGGACAACTGACTCTAGAGGGCAGGAGGCACCTGGCCAGGCTCATGCAGAAGCTAGGGTCCCGTCCATGAGAGTCGAAGGCCTTTGAGACTCCAGTGGCAGGAGCCCGGCATCTGCTGGTAAACGAGCGAGATCCTGGGGAGGGAGTGAAGACCTGAGGCCACCTCCATCAGGTTTGAGGTTCAGCCTCATGGTCAAGGTGTCAGAGCGAGGTGTGACTCCTAGCTGGGTCACTTCGTTGAGTGGATTCTCACTTTCCCTCCCCCTAGGATGAGTTATGAAAGCATCTGTCTGGTACTCAGGGTGCTTGCCTAAGTGAACACCCAGGAGGGAGTGTGTGCCCAGTCCTAGGGGCTCCCTTCTTCCCAGACCTTGCTAATAGGTGCTTGGTTCTCTCTCTGATGAGGACTCATGTTTGTCTTCTCCTGGTTGACTCTGAGCTACCAGAGGGTCTATTTATGCGCTCAACTCCCAGTCCGCTTACCAGTCTCTCCTGGCACAGTCCCAGCCAGAGGCCAGGACCTCAACCCAGACTACTACAGTTGGGATGACTGGTCCCTGCCTGGGCTAGAGGCCTAAGGGCCACGGGTGGTCAGGCTTGGCCCCCCGCTGTCATCAAGCCAGTAGACGTTAATGAATTCTCCCCAGCCAGGCACAGCCAGAACATGAGTATGCGCACGCATGAGTCCTCTATCTGTCTCCTAATAGAGAGTTCACATGGCTAAGCAGTGGGAGAATGGAGTCTTTCAACAAGATCTATTCACTACAAGGGTGCCTCCAAGCATGACTGGTGTGCCCTGCCTTAAGGGCTACCAGCTCAACTGAAAAGGTCCTGTTCATGTCAGACTCTGTGTCTCCTCAAATGACTTCCAAATTTTTGTCCCCGCTGTGGGACTCTCTCCTGCTCTCTGGGACCCCACCATGGACCTGCCCACGGCACATCTCCCCTGGAAATCTAAACATCAGGCACCTCCTCGTTCCACTGGACACCTGCCCCTTCCTGTTTGTTTCCACCCTCCACGAACACAGTCATGTGTCCTCGGAGCCAGGGACCTGTGTGGTACCCCACATTCCTCCCCCTTCTCTACACGCACTCTCCATCTGCCAAGCTCTTCCGCCCGAATACCCTCCATTCATCCCCTCCTCCTCAGCCCTTAGAGAAAGCTCCCGCCCTCTCCTGATTATCATCATTCGTAACATTTACAAATAACTCTACTATGATCACTGTTTTCTCATTAGCATTCACAGCTCTCCCTAACGCAGTGGTTCTCAACCTGTGTGTCGCGACCCCTTTGGTGGTCAAAGGGCCCTTTCACAGAGTTCGCCTAAGACCATCGGAAAACACAGATATTTATATTATGATTCATTATTATGTATTATTCATTATATATATTCATAACAGTGGCAAAATTACAGTTATGAAGTAGCAATGAAAATAATTTTATGGCTGGGGGTCACCATAACATGAGGAACTGGATCAAGGGATTGCAGCTTTTAAGGCTGAGAACCTCTGCTCTAACAGATGTCAAAACTTCATGAACTAGAGCACCATACCTTCATCTACACTCCATGTTTCGTACGAGATCTGAAGTAGAATGGGGGCCTGATAACTTTTTGTGGGATGAAAGAGTAGCCCACATAAGTTAAGATGGCTCAGAAAGTGCGCTCAACACTCTGCATGCATTTTTTTTCATAGAACCCTTTCCACAATTAAATTGGAGTTGATACCTCGTCTAAAGTGCTTGGGACCAGATTTTAGTGTTTCAGATTTTAGACTTTTTTAGAATTTTTGAAAAATTTGCATATGCATAATGTGGATAGCTTTGGGGATGCGAAGCTAAGTCTAAAATTAAGTTTAATTTCTGTTTCGTACATATCTTATACCCAGCCTGAAGACCATTTTACACAATGCTTTTTTTTTTTTTTTAACTGTGCCTTATGTTTACTGTGACTTAGTCCCCAAGTCCAGGGATGGGATTCGCACTGATGGCTACGTGATGGTGCTCAGAACGTTCTGGGTTTGGGGTTTTCAGATTCTGGGGTGCTCAAGCTAGATCACAATGTCCAATTCACAGATGGGGGAGGGGAGACTCAAGAGGCTAGCACACAAGTGGCAGAGTTGGATCCTGGCTCAAAGTCTGGGCACCTGTGAGCACGCCATTGTGTTGGCTCTTATAACCAGCTGTGTACCCTAATTGTGTACCCCGCACCCCACTGTCCCTGTGGTTCTTGTGGTGTGTGTACCTTTGGTGGGACGTGAAAGAATTCTTTTTACATGGTGCTCATGAGTGTTTTAAACTAAGTAGATATTTATTTAATGTGCACAGGGAAGGGGGTGACTTGGCCCGATTTGCTTGTGGTTTTCCTGCAATTATTGCTCAAGATAAGTCTAAAGTAATAGAAGTTATGTTATTTAAAGTGGACTGAAGGGAAACATTAAGTAAATAAGTGTCAGGTAGCCTAGGGATAGGGTATGAACAGCATGCTACAAGGCCGAACCTCCGGAAACACTTCCCTGTGGAGGAGTAGGAACTGTACCCCAGATCCCAGCCAGCTCTTGAGGCTACCCGGGGTGAGAGGTCCAGTGATTCCCTTCAGAACATTCAGTGCGCTCTCTGATGTGTGGCATCTTCCCTTCCTACACAGATAGATCTCTCTGGAGGGCCCTACATAGCAGAGCCCAGGAGGGTAAAGAGAAGTGTTGGAGGGAGGACTACATCTTCACCCAGCCCCGAAAGGACTTGTCTCACCCCTCAGCTGGACCTCACTCCAGCCCTGTGCAGCAGTAGAAGAAGGTGACTCTGCAGAGAACCCAAGGAGGCCTCGAGAGGAGCGAGGAGCAGTACTCACACGGGCCACCCACCCTGCACCGGGAGGCCGCTGCTTTGTCCTACCGAGGAGAGGACCACAATGCTGGGCCCTCACTTCCCACCCTTACCCCTTGGGCCCAGCGAGGGGAGGCCTGCCCCTTGCACCTTCCAGATCCCGGATGGCAGCTACAGGTGCCTGGCTCTGGAAGCTGAGGAGAGCAGCAGTGCAGACGGCCTGCAGGGAGAGGTGAGGCTTGTGGAGCTGGAAGAAGAGGTGGCCAGCAGAAGCAGAGCCAGTCATGGGACTGCACAGCTCTCCAGAGCCCCAGGCATAATCCAGCCAGCCAGCTGTTCCAGGGAGGCACGAGGTGGGTTCCAGCACAGTGACAGGGCCAGCCACGACTGGGATGTGGTACAGGCCCGAAAAGTGATGACAACCAGTGGCAGCACCAGCCCTGGGCCCAGGGTGGCCCAGAAGCCAGGTAAGCTTGGATCCCTTCTCCCTCGGGCCATAGAAAACCCCACATGTTCTTAATCAGGGACTTTAAAAGCACGTGTTCCTAGGATGATTAACAATGATCACAAGTCTTCCCGTGTGTCCAGATCTCCAGCTGTGGGAGATGGGCACCTGGGCAGTGTGTGTGTAGTTCCAGCTGTTTGTCAAGGAGAAGGCATCAATAGAAAGCCCATATCTCACTTGGTTGACAACCCTCCCCTCCCCCCCCCTCACCTGCCCTTTAACCATTACTGGTAGCAAGTGACTGTGAAGTCCTAAGCAAGTGACCTGGGCAGAGCCCCCTCATTAAACCTACAGAGCTCAGTGGCAACTGTAGACAAACAAGCACCCCGACAAGGAGGCTATTGCCTCACAGGTGCTGACAGGGCAGAGACTGAAGCCTTTTGTGTAAGCTGACCTCAATCGGGAAACTGAGACTCAGGAGTAGGAGAGTGCCGATCCGGGACCCTCAGCGTATTGATGGCTGAGCTAGGCAAAGGGTCCTCGCTCAGGCCTTGGTTCTCCATCTGTCAGAGATGAATGACAAAGGCAGAAGCCTTGTCACCTGGATTGCAGCAAGATCTAATGACAGCTTGTGGAGGGAGGAGGATCGTTTTCTCCAGGGGCCAGCGAGTGCTGGAGTCCTCCGAGCAGGCAGGGTGAGGCGAGAGAACCAATCTACTCTGCACCATTGCCTCCACCGCTGGCCAGAGGCAGTGGAAACCTGCAGTGGGTTCACACTGGGGGTGGGGCTGGCTGTGAGCTGAGCCGCCATCTGCCCAGGCAGGAGAGCTGCTGCCAGCAAGTCCCCAGGGTGCAGAGTGTGTGTGTGGGACAGTCCTGGGAGGGCTTGTGCGTCAAGAGAGTGAAGGAACATTTCATTTCTCTGCAGGCGTTGCTGACGCCAGAGCTGGCACCTCACCAGCCTTCTCACCCACTCTGCTCTCTGCCATAATTCTCTCCCGGCTCTGATCATCTCCTTGGGTCACAGTCCCTGCCCAGGCATGGGCTATACAGAGAGCTGGGCAGGAGCAGTGAGGGGCCTTCAGAGCCTGTAAACGAGGAGGATCCCAGAGTCAGCCTGAATATGGGTCCTCAGACACCTGAGGACCGTTGTGACTTGCTCCCTGCCCTTCCCTGGGCCACAGCTAGGTCAGGAGGCAGGGATGATGGGTATCAAGCCCAGTACTCAGTCATCAAGCCCTAGCAAGTCCCTTTGGTGAGCTCATTTTTTTTTTTTTTCATCTGTGAAAACAGAATAAAAACAGGAGCTGTTGAAAGGGTGCCATGATCTTAGCTGTGGCTGTTTTGGAAAATTTACAATGCTCTAGGTAGCTGTGTAAAGCGAAATGGAAACGATCATTACTGGCTGAACCACACAACTGCTGTTGGCTGAGCGGTGTGCAGAGCCTGCTGGGTTAACAGCTTCTCTGTGTGACTTCATGCAGTCTCACAGCAGAGCCCATTCCACAGATGAAAGATGGAGGCTCAGGAATACTGTAAGTGACTTGTCCAGGATGTGACTAGCATGGCCGGCCATGGATGGTTGTTGGACTATGGTTCTTGTGCTATTAGCTAGGATTCTACTCTGAAGTGGTGCTTTCTGCAGATACCCTGGAATGGTAGCAACCATGGGTGAGGTGGAGAGGAGAAAAGATCACCTTTAGTTACTTTGTTGGCATCTCACACCCCGTGGGTCATTTGACGGGATCTCACTGTAGTTTTCCAAGGAAGGACAGGTGAGACAATGGAGACTCAGAGATTCAAGTCACCTGTCCAAGGTACGCAGTCATTGTCAGCTCAGAGACTCAGTGCATCCTTTTCATGAGTAGCCCAATTCATTTGTCTCTTTACTGTCCATCCAGTTGGCCTGAGCATTCTAGGGACAGAGAGGCAGAGGCGACTTCAGGAGGAGAGAAGGGAAAGGTGAGACTTCTCAAAGGAAGCTGGGTCTTGCTAAGGAGTGGAAATCTGGGTGGTCTTGGATCTAAGTCTCAATGGCCTTTCTGCTCCCTGGGGATGGGTAGTGGCAGGTCCCTTCCCTCTGCCTGGAGAGCCGGAGGGAAGAAGCCTGGGGAGCTGCCAGGTTATTAGCGGCTTAGGGCTTCCTCTCCAAGCTTCCTCTCATTACAGAGAGGATCATAAGCATCTTCAGACAATCACACCCATCCTTCCGCTATTAAACCTGGCTTTCTGGAGTGCTGCCTGGCAGACTGAAGTCCAAGCCATTCATCTTCTGCCTCGGGCACCTTACAGACCTTTCTTTGGGATCAGCGGATGCTGGTACCAGCCGAGCTGGGCAGAAGAGGGCCTTTGGCAGGCAAGAAGGGACTGCAGACTCAAGTTCAAGTTCCGTGTCACCAGTGGCTGAGGGCAGTCTGGTAGAGGATGTGATTAGGTGGTCCACAGTTGGCCAAGAAAGAGCTCTACCCTGTAGTCATCCTCTCCACAGAGTCTCAGCTGATTGTACCTGGCAGGGGACTGAGTCTGCTGCACCGGTGGCGACAGAGGGAGAGAAACAGAAAACGACAGGCGTGCAAAGTCACCCAGTAAATTGGTAGCAAAATTGAAGGCTGGAACCCCAGGCTGCTTCTCTTTTCAGATGCTCTACTCCGTGTGGAATGTTTTATACAGAGTGCTTCACTGCTTCCTCTGAATAGCCTTCAGAAGTTCAGACTTGCCACTGCCGTCTCCTCTTCCTCCTCCTCCTCCTCCTCCTCCTCCTCCTCCTCCTCTCCCTTTTATTTTGAGACAGTCTTGCTGTGCAGTCTCGCTAAGGCCTGAAATTTGCAGAGGAATCTGGGTTGACCTTGAACTGTGGCCTCTCAGATGCTGGGATTACCGGTGTGCCTCCCAGACCCAGATCGTTCTTTCCTTATCTCTGTCTTACAGATGAGGAAACTAGGCACACAGAATTTCAGAGAATTGTCACATTGAAGTCCAATGGCCTGTAGGTGGAGGAGCTGAGATTTGAACCCTGAGAGGTCTTGGGCCCATGCTTCTAAATCCTCTTTCTGCTGCTTTGTTTCCATGGCAACAAGGAAGCAGGCTATGTTCTTCCACCCACCTGGGGCTGGAAAATGGTTGTTCAGGCTCTGAGAGTGGGTGGGGGACCCAGTCAAGCCGCATTCCTCTTCTTCAGATATAACGGGGAGACCCGTGAGCCACTGCTGACCCAGCTTCTCCTTTGCCAGCGGCTGCTTGATGGTGAAGGTTATCCAGAGGATTCTGGGGCCTTTGCCACTCTAACAGACACTGCCTTGAGCCTCAGATGGGTAGGAGGATAGGGGTATGGGTATAGATTGTAAGGTAAGCCTGCCCTGGCCACCTCCATCTTGATTAAACAGAGGAAAATGAACTACATCTGTTTTATTAGGCAGAGAGCTGACAGAGTCTGGTCAAGGTCAAGGAGCCAGGGTCAAGGCTCCTGTCCCTTAGGCTTCTGGGAAAGAGCAGATGGCAGAGGAGGCTGGGCAGGGAGCCCCACACCCTGGTGTCTTTAACAGGAAGATGACCGTGAAGAGCACTGCTCCAGGTTCCTGTGCTGTTTGATCAAACATACATACCATATCCATCCATAAACACATGTGTACACCACAATGTAGACATGCCACATTCCCAGACATTCTCCTATGACCTTTTAAGTTGATACATGTGTGGATGCCATCACACCCTGGCACATATATGTGCAATGGGCAGACACTGGCATACACCCTCCCAAACAGCCCCTTATCCATCATATCACGGCACATGCTGGCAAGTGTCTCAGGTTTGTTTACACAGCCCCCATCCCACATCAGGTCACGCAGACACATGTAAGTGTTCGCACACGAGTACAGTTTCCTGTAGACAAGGATTAAGCCATGTCCTGTTCTTCCTTTCTTTTGCTACACACTCATGGTCTGTCTTCCAGGCACAGCCACTCTTGCACATCGACCGTCACACACCCACATGCAGACGGAACCACTTTCTCTCCGCCTTTCTTTTTCCCATCTCTTTCTCTTTCACAGCCACCCACACAGTAATCCTAGCCTCTCTCCTCTCTCTCTCTTCCTCTCACCCACGCACTGTTTCCTGGATTTCCACAGGCTAGGCTGCAGCCACCTCCCCAGCGCATGCACAAGGAGAGAGCAATCTCTTGCCTGGTGCCATCTCCAGGGTATCTTCTTGTCCCCCACCCAACCCACCAGGACAAGAGTGACCACAGGCCAGAGGAATTCCCTGAAGCCCACAAAGCCACACAGAGGGAGGGAAGGGGCCAGAGTGGATTTGTCTCCTCCTGCTCTCAGAGCCTACCCACTGGGGACAGGGACAGTCTGAAAGCTGAACATCTTTGAGTCTGTGTTTTAGAGGACCTTGGGCGGGGTGGGTGTACGTCAGCATATTTCTAAGTTCCTTTATCAGAAACCTAAACACGGTTCTTGGGGACCAGTGATTCTGGAGCCACGCTGACTGAAGGAGTGATCAACCAGTGTGGTCCTCCTTCAGAACTGCTGGGGATATGGAGGTGCTCGTTAACCAGTTATGTTTCCAAGCCCATCAACAACTCCCCATGGGAGCTGCTCTGGAATGTGGGAATATGGACTTTTAACAGCTCTGTGTGTGTGTGTGTGTGTGTGTGTGTGTGTGTGTGCGCGCGCGCGCGCGCGTGTGTGATGTTCCCACTGAAGCAGAGTGACAATTGCCATGGCCTCTGCTGAGCTCAACCATAACGGTGTTCTGCAAAAGTTGGGGAATCAAAGCCTCACAGCATCTCTGCCCTTGTCTTGCTGATAGCTAATTAAGTCAAGGGAGGACAGCCCTCCCCAGCCTCTTTGCTTAAGCCCTACCAAGGAAGATAGTTACTCTGGTTACTGGGCTATGTGGGGCAGGGGGGTGTCGTGGTTATCACTTGAGGGGACAGAATCTCAAAGACAGATTTTAAAGGAGGGTAGTAGGAAGAGAAAGGGGCAGAGAGATGGCGGCGCAGGGAGAAAGAATTTAAGGGCAGGACCGCAGACCCAGAGATACACAGTAAGATGAAGAGACGGAGGGACAGGGGCATCCGCAAGTGAGATGCATAGTGAGGACGCGGGGAGAGAGCGGGACCGGACCGGGAGCGGGGGGCGCTGGGCGGGCGCCGCTCTCCCGCTGTGCGCTCCCCCGGGCCCTAGCGCCGCCCCTCCCGCGCCCCGCCCAGCCCCCGGGGTGCGACACCCCC
>CABHPP010123809.1:26480-37823 GCA_902168425.1 Peromyscus attwateri
TTTTTTGACACAAGGTCTTACTTCGTAGCCTTGACTGGCCTGAAACTCATAGAGATCCACCTGTCTCTGCCTCCCTAGTGCTGGGATCAAAGGCGTGTGCCACCGGGCTGGCTGGATTTTTGGTGGTGTTTGTTTGTTTTGTTTTAGACAGAGTCTTATGTAACCCAGCAGGCCTGAAACTTGCTGTATAGCCAAACATTGAGCTTCTTATCCTCCTGCCTCCACCTCGGATGCTGAGGTGAAGGCATGCGCCACCGTACCTTGTTTCACATAGGGCTAGGGAAGGACTCCATGACCTTTGCGTAGGCTGGGCAAGTGCTCCACACTGATCTGTATCCCCAGCCCTCTGACGACCATTTCTAAGATTCTGAAATCTGCCCATTATACATTAGTGATTTAGCCGGTAGAACAGGCAGGAGACAAGCTATTGCAGCCAGGTCCCACCAGGACCTCCCAGCAAGGCCCGGGTCAGCCAGCAGTCTGTCTTTTACCTGCAGATATAGCTGCTAAATGGGCTAAGCCTGTCTTCCCTCCTCCTCCTCCTTCTCCTCCTCCTCCTCCTCTTCCTCCTCTTCTTTTTTTCTCAAGACAGGGTTTCTCTGTGTAGCCTTGGCTGTCCTGGATCTCGCTCTATAGACCTGGTTGGCCTCGAACTCACAGAGATCCGCCTGGCTCTGCCTCCCGAGTACTGGGATTAAAGGCGTGCGCCACCACCGCCGCCTGGCGTCTTCCCTCTTCTATCTGTGCCTCTTTGATGCCCCTTTGACAGCAGGGGGAAACCAGGAGTTCTGGTAGAGCCCACACCCTCTTGATGTCTGCTGTGTCCTGTGAGTCCTGTTTCTCTTGCTTGGAAGTTAGGCAGGATTGAGCAGGACTTCCTGGATGAAGCGGCAGCTGATTCAGGATATGTATGTGTGTACTCTCTGCAGATGGAGCTCCACTGAGGGAAACATCCCAGGCTTGGGAAGCAGCGTCTCTGCTCTGCGTATATTCTTCTCTCTCCCTTGCCGAGTGATATATTCTGCTCTCTCCCTTGCCGAGTGAGAACTGGGACGCATTAGCTAGTCTTCAGTGCTTCTCTCTCCTCATTTCTAAACTGGCCATCAGAAGCCATCCTTTGAGAATTGCTGTGAGGATTTGAAGGAAGCCTTGAGTCTTTGTTTGCAGCATCTGGAACTCAAGCAGGCAAAGATCGGCGGTTGTCATCCTCACCGAGGATGTAGGCAGGGAGGGGTGCGGGAGTGGAGCATGTGTGGCCCTGCCCTCAGGCTCCTTCAGTCTATGGGGGACAGAAGACCCAGACCCTGGATGTCATGAAACAAACATTGGGAGGGACAGCGTGAGTGTGATCCACAGCTCCAGCTAGCCGCATGACTTGTTCCAAGTCACGGCCGGCCCCTCTGCAAGGCATGTCTCCTCTGAGGCAGAGGTGAGGTCAGTGCTAGCCTCAGGGCTGCTGTGATGAGAGTGAGGCAAGGTCCTGTCATAGTTCCTGTTAAACAGCAAGCTCTCCCTGAAGAGAGGCTGCTCCTCAAGTGATGATGCCCTGGGCTGTGCAATTTAAACGCTGACAGGCAGGGAAGGCTTTTGGAAGGGGCTGATCACAATCAAACTGGGTGAAAGGCTGGGGGTGTGGGACGCATAGAAAGGATGGGAAGTAGAGGGCTTCAAGTGGAGAGGTTTGTGACCCTGTTTCCAGGCAGGAACTCAAGGGGAGGGGTGGGAACCAGGAGCTACTGTACTCTCAGCCATTGCCAAGGACACACAGAGAGAAAGCGCGTGCTTGTACAGGCAAGCTTTGCTATCCGGACCCCTGAATGCCGGGATGAGGAGGACCTTTCTGGATTTCCCAGGGCTAGGGGTTTTGAGCAGAAGAGAAGCATGGGGCTGGGAGGGAGGACAAGTGAATCTGGTGATTCTGGCTGCGTGGGGTGGGTTGATTGGCGGGGGAGAGACTGGGGGTGGAGAGGCCATTTAAAAGGCAGTTGCAGAATCGTTTTCCTGATAAAGAGCTGGGCTGAGTCATCTGTGGAGGAGAGAAGTCATATCTAGCTCCTCCGGGTACTGTCAAGGTGGGATTTTCCTCTCTTCATCAGCCGGGAACTTGGCTGCCTGTTCCAAAGGCTTTGAGAACAGAGGCCAGCGGCGGAGCATCCTGGGGAAGCTGGGCTGCAGGGAAGACCCAGTCAGAGTGAGTAAGCCGAGCACTCAGAGGGGCCTTTGGGGTTTGGGGTGTGACTCAGGGTATGTGGCATCCCCTGTCTGGCCTATTTTCTCTCCCAGTACCAGGAAAGAGGCAAATGGGAACTTCTGCCAGCCCGTTAGTGGCAAGGCTGGAGCTGGCCCTAGGGATACTCACTCCTATCCCTGTGTGCCCCTTAGCTGGCAGGCCTTCTCCCCCAAGTGTGGGCTATTCTACAGGGAGACGTGTGGGTCTGTGTCCACTGTCAGAATGCACTCACCAGGCTTCTGGCATGGGTGCATCCTTTGGGGTCTGTGTCATTTCCCTCTTTGCAGGGAGGATATGAGGCTGGGCTGGCAAAGTGGCTAGGCTATTACTCAGACCTCCTCATCTTCCTGCCCCAGCCAGGCCAGGGGTTGTATTGTGGCTGGGACATTGGGTCCTTCCTGACCCCAACAGGGGGGCAGTTTACCAAGCCTGTTTACTGGTCCGGTTGCCAAGGTTCCTAGGCCGCTACAATGGGCTGCCTCACGCCAACCTCTGTGTTCCCACCTCTGGCTCCCATCCTACCCACTGGCCTTGCCTGGACACTCCCATTGACGGCAGTCGTGTGGAGAAACATTTCCTTGAATTCTCAATGTCCTGACCTTCTGCTCTGGCCTCTCTTCCCCTGCCTCAAATCCCTTCCTTTGGTTCAGACAGGCAAAGTCATGGGCAGAACAGGGGGGCTGCCTACAGAAGGCGATAAGGACCAGGAGCTGGAGAGAAGAAGGCGTTTTTCCTGCTAGAACAAAACTAGACCTAGGAGTTTACTGACTCCTAGCCTTACGATCTTCCTACTCCACTGGCAGTTCATACCCTACCATTCATGTCTGTCTTATTGGGAATAAGTTCATCAGCTCTTCTCCTAAAAGGAAGAAGTGATAGGAAGCAGTCGAGGGGCATTGGTGGGATGGGGAGACAAGGGTCTGTAGACTATCCTCCAGGAACCTTGAAGGTCCCTTGATGCCCCTCCCGCTGAAGCTCTGAGCTAGAAAGCCCGTCAGACTTTCTGAGTTCTGCATCCCAGCCAGCTCTTCCACTTCAAGCTGTTTGACACTGAGTGGGCATCTCCGAGCCTGGCTGTCATCTACAAAATGGGAATAGCAACCGTATCATCTTTTGGGATCGCCGCCTTTTAGATGAACAGAGCGATAAGCGTGGAGTGCTGTACTCGGGCCCTGCGAGGCCTGTGTCATGGCATCCCCACCTCCCTGAGGCAATGCTCTGTCTTTGAGCCTCTCCTCTGCCCTGGATCTGCCCAGTCTCGCCTGACTCCAGGCAGCTCTTCTCTTTGTCTACCCTCCAGCCTTCTTCTACTGAAGGCCTGTATTCAGGGCTGCTATCCAGAGCTCTATAGACCTTCTGAGATCTAGGCTAGAAGAAAGGGCATCATGGCCTGTGCCACAGGCAGTGAGGACTGCGGGTCCCTGTGGCCGGGGCTCACCTCTGATCTCTCTAAAGCCAAGAAGCACAATCTCACACAAGTTTGCCATTGCCAGAGGTGACATTGCCCTAGGAGACTTTAGTTGGCACGTCCCCTGTTGCTTGTAACAAGGGACTCCAGGGTACCATTGATTGGTCAAATCCTGCCCTACCCCCACCCCCATGTTTGTGCAGGGTGACAGAAAAATTGCCAGGCTTGTTGGCTGGGTTGGCACCAAACCTCCTGTCAAATTCCTTTTTTGTGACATCACTACAGCTGGCCTTGGGGGCAAAGCTCCACCAGGCGGGAGACTCATTCCCCTCTCGGAGCTTAGGGGCAGCTCCAAACTCACAGGAGGGTAGGTTATTCATGGCAGGGCGGGCTATGATGAGCCTGGCTGGAAGTCAGCAGCCTCCCTGTCACCTTTTCTTTGTGACCCTTCCTCTTCCTGAGCCTCCCAAGCTGGCTTCTCCCCAAGGGCCTTTCACACTGACATTGGAAGTCAGGGGGTTGGGGAGTACTGGGTGGATGTGAGGGGTTGTGGGGGATGGGTACAGGACGGGTCCTGAAGCAGGAGAGGAAGGAGTGAGTGGCAGTGTTCAGGGACATGGCGTGGCCTGGATGTGCAAACACCACATCACTTTCTATCTGCCTTGCCCTGTGGGATTCTGCCAGGCAGGATCCCAGTGCTCTGCAGTGACAGGTGTAAAGGTAGCTCTGTGATGCTGGACGGCTCACCTTCCTGTTCTGCTCTAGGGTTTTCCTCGTCAACACAAAGCACACAATAGCAGTTTGTGCTGGAATAGGGTTGCCGTGAGGATCCAACAATGCATGTAAAGCGCGTGTAGTGTGTGCCTAATCAGTGTTAGCTGCAGCTGCTGCAAGTGTGTCCTGAGCAACATTGGTAGGCTCTGCATCCTGGGTCATACGGGATGGGTTTGCACCTGTGAATCTCTGCAGGACGGTCAGGCCGCAACGTAAAGCTGTTCACTGGGGTGGGGGTGGGGGGGTGAGCAGAAACACACCAAGATGTGGAAGCCATTGAAGGAATTTATGGCTGAGAGGCCTGTACCAGTGGGAGGCATACCACGGAGTCGTGAGCCCATGCTAGCTGGTGTGTAAACAAGTTTTGCACACGCAGGGGTGTGGCTTTAGGGATGCAAGGATTGGGTGGAGAATTGTGCTGTGACAGGCATCTCTGAGATGCCGAGACTCTGTGGTGCTTCTCCATAATCCCAGAGTCCCCTGATGTGTGTCCTTCAGGGTTCTGATCTATGCTATGAATGTGCTTTGCTGGAAAAAGACCAGATAATGTCTGTCCCCATGAGCCGAGTGGGGTCACAGTGGCCAGCTGTTCCTGGGGTAGCATGAGCCTTCTTTCCCCTTTGCCCTGGATTTGATGATGACAGACCCCTTGTACTTGTGATCTCAGGGTGGTCCCCAAATCTTTCTCAGCTAAGGAGCCTATGGCTCTGGGAGGAGCTTGCCAAGAACATAGGGATAGCCCAGCCAAAGAACTTGGATTTGAGCCAGGGGACCTGCTTCCAAGCAGAGCAGAGGAGGCAGACACTGTATGGTCCAAACATCCCAGACTTTCCCATGTGTGGAAACCTCGTCTTCCGCTGTCCCAGGAGACTGGTCTGGCTAAACACTTCATGCTTTACAGAGTGGGTAACTGGGGCAGAAGAGGAATACCACAGTTGGGGTAGGCTCTGTGCCGTCAATGTGGCATGAGGGGAAGCTACAGGTGTAGCAGATGGACAGAAGGATGGAGCCAGAAAGCCAGGAGGCACGGATTGTACCTGGCCTCCATGGACCTCTCTGCTGACTCCAGCATAGGGGAGTGGGAGCTTTGCCCTGGGATACTCTCTGGATCTCAGTTTTCCCATCTATAAAATGGGATAGTGGTGAACTAGCTATCTCCTCTATCAAGGCACTTGCACCTCTCAGAGTCCACGAACTCTGAGCCAGGCTGGCAAGATGCCTAGAAAGACTGTCCCTGGAGACCCATCAGCCTGTCAGGCCCAGGGCTAATTAGGGTGAGTTAAGGAGGGAGGGCAAGGTCAGATTCCTCAAGAGCTAATTAGCTTCCCACAGTGGGGGAGGGGTTTTCTCAGCCACTGGGTAAGCTATGACCCTGGTCATAGGCTGATCCCTCCAGCTGCCTGTGACTCATCTGTCCAGGCATCTTTCTTTGTTTATTCATTGTTCAACAGCATTGGGCACCGAGTGTGTGCCAGCTGGGCGCCGGGGACAGAAAGAGAAATGGTGACCTCACTTAATAGGGGGCCGACCTGTGACCTTCGTCTTTGCCGTTTCCTACAGCCTTGTCCCCCCCAGAAAGACCCTGAATACAGCTATGGACTGACTCGGTCTTTGCCACCTGTAGCTGGGTGGCGGCCTTGTGCCTGTCAGGGATCTCGGAACTTCCTCACAGAAGTTTTTCTCTTCTGCGCTGCGGGCACACAATGGCTGTCACCCAGGGCACTTGGGAGAGCAAGATAAATAAATACAGTGGGCCAGTGTGGCCACGGTTGATATCAGCCCAGGGTATCACTTGGCTTATGTTAGAATGTATGGATTTTTAAGTAATTATCTTAATAAAAATGTAGGAAAATTGGGGAAGGATGTAGAAGAAACTGACCGAGTGGTTTCTTGATTTGATGTGGTATAATCAGGGTTACTTTTTTTTTTTTTTTTGGTTTTTTGAGACAGGGTTTCTTTGTGTAGTTTTGGTGCCTGTCCTAGATCTCACTCTGTAACCCAGGCTGGCATTGAACTCACAGAGATCTGCCTGGCTCTGCCTCCTGAGTGCTGGGATTAAAGGGGTTACTTTTTTATGTGAATGTGTTAACCTTTCCTTTTTTTTTTTTTAAAGACAGGGTTTCTCTGTGTAGCCCTGACTGTCCTGGAACTCACTCTGTAGACCAGGCTGTCCTCGAACTCACAGAGATCCACCTGCCTCTGCCTCCTGAGTGCTGGGGTTAAAGGTGTGTGCTACCATGCCTGGCATGTTAACCTATTTTAAAAAAGAAGTCTTAGGGGCAGGTGAGATGTCTCAACAGGCAGAGGTACTTGCTGTGCAAGCCTGGCGACTGACTTTGATCCCCAGAACCCACGCAAAGGTAGAAGAGACCTGACTCCACCCATTACCCTCTGACCTCCACACGAGCAGCATGGTACATGCTTCCCCACAATGATAAACTCAGAATACCTTAAAAAATAAATCTTCGTAGCATCTTGTGTAGAATATCAAGCAAATGACCATACTCTGAATTTGAAAGTATAAAGGACCCCCAGAAAGGAATATGTAAGGTGTTCTGGGGTTGCTTGGCACATTTGGGAATCTTTAGAACACTGTTCTCGGGGTTGGGGTCAGAGAGGTAATCATGACAAGTAGAGGCCCTCAGAGCTGGGCTGGAGGTGAGAAGATAAATCAGGGGATGTTCAAACACTTTAGTTTCAAGAGTGAATGCTGCTGAGGAAAAGCAGAGGTATGACAGGAGACAGGGAGGCCCATCCAGGGAGAGCGTGTTGTCTGGGGAAAGGATGTTCCCAGCACATCCAAGGCCTTCCTTGGCCATGGCTTGTCTTTCTTCTTCCTCTTCCCCTTCTTTAGTGTAGAAGGGAGGCAGAGTTGATATGAAATGCTCTCAAGGGGTGAGAGTGGCCAGTGGCCAGGGGGACCATGGGAGATGTAGTTAGTGGGGTGACTCAGTTTGAAGAAGTACTGTATTAGCAACCCTTCCAGGACAATCCAACGGAATGGTCAGACCATCCTGAACAGCTGGGCAGCATCATCCTTGAATCTTCATGACAGCTGATTCTAGGAAACGGAGTAAAGATCAGATTTCAAAGAAATGGTCAGATGTAGGAGGGCATGGTGACTGTCTGTCTGTACACCCATTTGCTAACCAGGCCTGTGTACTCTCTGCAGCATTAGGCCGGAGCACTAGCTTCACTGAAAAGGATCTGAAGGAGGCCAAGGCGTGGAGCCAGCAGATTGCAGCCCAGCTGACCACCCCTCCCAGCTCCAACTCCCGAGGGGTCCAGCTCTTCAACAGGCGCCGGCAGAGGGTGAACGAGTTCACCTTGGAGAGCCGTGGTCAGAGGCCACCAAAGCTCAGCCAAGAGGCCCTCCCGGCAGGGCATCCTTCCAGCCCCACAGGCCATGCCCCAGGGCTCAGTCTGAGTCCTCCCTCTCCATCCAAGCCAGGCCCTCCAAAGCACCCCAGCCCCCGAAGCCCCAGCAGAGGGGTCCCTGGCCACATCATGGAGGAGTACTCAGAAGAAGCCAGTCTCCTGCGGCACCTGGAGAAGGTTGCCAGTGAGGAAGAAGAAGTGCCACTGGTAGTTTATTTAAAGGAGAATGCAGCCTTGCTAACAGCTAATGGGCTACACCTGTCCCAGAGCCGCGAGCCCCAGCCCTCACCAAACCCTCCATCAACTGAGGTGCACAGTCCAGCTGCAGATATCAACCAGAACCCTTCCGCACCCAATGCCACAGTCACCACAGCGGCGTCCAACAGCCACCACAACCAGCCCACCACCGATGTGAATCAGAATCCCCCAGCGACTGTCACCCCTGTCCAACAGAATTCACCTGAGGCACACTGTCCCCCAAATGGCACACCTGATTCCAAACCCAGCACTCCCTGTGCTGATGGGCAGCCCCCGGTGCCAGCCGAGGAGGTGCAATCCAGCATTCTCCTGATCGATAAGGTGTCAGCTCCGTCATCTGCCACCACCCCTTTCTCTAGGGAAGCCACTCCCCTCTCCAGCTCTGGGCCACCAGCAGCAGATCTCATGTCCAGCTCCCTGCTCATTGATATGCAGCCTAGCAACCTAGTGGCATCAGCAGAGCAAGAGATGTCTGGACAGGCAGCTGTCACCACGCCCACTAAGGTGTACAGCGAAGTACATCTCACACTAGCCAAGCCCGCCTCGGTGGTCAACAGGACGGCCAGGCCTTTTGGGATTCAGGCACCAGGGAGTACCAGCCAAATGGAGTACAGCCCCATGATGGGAAGACGGCATTTTGGAGAGAAGGCCTGGGCTCCCCCGGCTCCCACCATGGTGGATAGGAGTCCCCAGCCGCAAAGGCACATGATGTCCCGCAGCCCCATGGTAGAAAGGAGGCTGGTTGGGCAGCGAAGCCCAGTCCTGGAGAGGCGCCCCTTAGGAAGCTTCACCCCACCCCCCACCTATGCCGAGACTTTGTCAACAGCCCCTGTGGCTTCCCGGGTTAGGTCTCCTCCCTCTTACTCAACTCTGTACCCCAGCTCCGACCCTAAGCTGCCTCACGTGAAGAGCCAGGTAGTCCCTGCCAACAAGACAGGCATTTTGGAAGAGTCGATGGCCCGCCGAGGCAGCCGGAAATCGATGTTCACTTTCGTGGAGAAGCCCAAGGTTACCCCAAACCCAGACTTGCTGGATCTAGTGCAGACAGCTGATGAGAAGCGGAGGCAGAGAGACCACGGGGAGGTGGGCATGGAAGAAGAGCCCTTTGCCCTGGGAGCTGAGGCCTCCAACTTCCAGCAGGAGCCAGTAGCTCGGGACAGGGCCAGCCCTGCGGCCGCTGAGGACACCGTGCCTGAGTGGGCCTCCTGCCTCAAGTCACCCCGCATCCAGGCCAAGCCGAAGCCCAAACCCAACCAGAACCTCTCCGAGGCCTCAGGGAAGGGGGCTGAGCTCTATGCCCGCCGCCAGTCGCGGATGGAGAAATACGTCATAGAGTCTTCGGGCCATGCTGAACTGGCCCGCTGCCCTTCACCTACGATGTCCCTGCCCTCATCCTGGAAGTATTCCACTAATGCCCCTGGCGGCTTCCGAGTGGCATCCCTAAGCCCAGCGCGGACTCCGCCTGCCTCCCTCTACCATGGCTACCTGCCGGAGAACGGGGTCCTGCGCCCAGAGCCTACCAAGCAGCAGCCATACCAGATGAGGCCTTCACTCTACGCTCTGTCTCCTGTCAAGGAGCCTGCCAAGGCCTCATCACGCACCACCTCACCACGCACTCCATCACGCACTGTCTCACCTCGTGCTGCCTCCCCAGCCAAGCCTAGCTCCCTGGACCTGGTGCCCAATCTGCCTAGGGCAGGCCTCCCGCCATCTCCTGCTCTGCCTCGGCATTCCCGCTCCTCCCCAGGCCTCTACACTGCCCCCATCCAGGACAGCCTCCAGCCCACTGCTGTCAGCCCCACCTACAGCAGTGACATCTCCCCGGTGTCTCCCTCCAGGGCGTGGTCTCCTCGAGCCAAGCAGGCCCCCAGGCCTTCCTTCTCTACCCGGAATGCTGGAATCGAGGCCCAGGTGTGGAAGCCTTCTTTCTGCTTCAAGTAACGCAACCCAGTGCCTGTCTTGCCCCCTTCTCGGAGGGCCAGTGAGAAGATGTGGCAGCATGTGGCTCAGGGCTTAGTGAGGAAGATAGGCATCCATGGATCAAGGTCTGGCGTTGCCAACAGACCGTGAGTGGACCAGCTCCCCTCTCCGAGCTGTAGACAAAGGGGTTTAGACTCCATGTCTGGGTGGTGAGGAGGGTCATGGAGAAAGAATACCTCCAGAGGGTCCTGATAAGCAGAGTCTTTCCCTGGCCTTGCAAGCTTCAGGGATGGGAGTCTGACGACAGTGTCTTGCTGGGAGAAGGCCCAGAGGGGTCCTCATGGGGACTTCTGGAACAGACAGAGCCTTTCTGGCACCTGAGAATCTGCAAGTACTGGGTGTGCCTTACTCATAGGGCTCAGGCTCCTGGCATCTGGCTTCCTGCTTCTGGATTCTCACCTTCACAGGGTGTTTCTTCCCCTCTGCCTTCTGGACATTTCCTGTCTACTGCCTCAGAGAGCTTTGCCTGGCTCCACCTCCTCTCCTGAGTCCTCTGCTGCCTGTGGACTTAGCATATCACTGTTTTCTGATGCTTGTCTTCCTGCTCTCTGGGACTCGGCTGCCTCCGTGCCCTCTCCAGGACCCGAGTCTACACAGGGAGGGAAACCCCTGGGCCCAGACCTCAGTCCTGCTTCCAACTGCCTTGCCCTCACTGTTCCGGGGTGAGGGGACATCCCAGGGTATCCCTGAGAAGAATGCCCTTTAGAGGGCTGTGCAGATAGGAGTATGTTGTTAGGAGAGAGTGACCCTTTAGTGATATAGTGACCTCGGTCAAGGTCTCCCTGACCAAAATAAGCCACCTCAGTGCAACAGCATGAGGCCAGGAAGAGGCAACGGAGGAGTGTTCTAGACTCACTTGCCCCTCCCATTTGCTGGGTGACTTTGGCCAATTCACTTTTCCTTTCTGGGCCTTAGTTTCCCCCATGGACACAGGGTCTTCTAGTTGTGATAATCATTGAAGATTGTGAGAATAGGCTGGCACACTGGGATAAAGGTCTCAGAGGCAAGGGGACTGTCATATAGAAAGAAAGTAGAAAGGATGGGCTGTTGCTGAGAGACACAGGAGTTAGCTTTCCATGAGAGTGGCCTGGTGAGGTACCATTGGAATGAGCCGCTGCAGCAGGCCACAGTCAGAAGCCTGGGCTGGGTCAGCTTAAGCTTGGGATCAGCTGGTGACAGCGGGAACATGGTACAGTAGCTCAGGAGAGAGGGACAGAAAAGCTTTGAGGAAAAGCCTTGGACTTCGATGTGAGTTCTGACAGACTGAATGTGCACCTCGGGTCTCAGTTTCCCCGTTCACAGAGAGGGTGTAGAG
>CABHPP010123810.1:0-20895 GCA_902168425.1 Peromyscus attwateri
GGGGGGGGGGGTGCGCTGCGTGGGTGTTTTGCAGCCGGGCTAGGAGGAGATTTTGCCAGCGTTCCAGCCGGGAGTTGTTAGTCGGCAGTTCAGGGGAAGTGGGTGGCAGTGGTGGTTGGGGGCTTGGGTGGGGAGGCTCGCTCGGTATATGGCAGTTTGTAGAAAGCTGGCAAGACTGCCAACTTCTCAAGCTGTGTTTGCTGGAAGGAGAGGAAACTGGGAAACGAAGCCGTGGGAGGGTTCCAGCGGAGAATGGGAAGATGAAAGACTTCCCATGGAACGGAATGAATACCTTTTTTTTTTTTTTTTGACAAATGCAGCAGTGTGTGCGTCTAGATTGGAGGAAAGACATTCTGCTTAATAGACGGTGTTCATACTGCGTGCAGGGTGAGATATATATATGAGGAGCCTTAAGGAATTGTACATCTTCTTTGGCCCCCGGTTCGATCCAGCTAGTGAAGAAATTAACGTTTCCAGTTGTGGTTGCCCGCTGGGATGGGGGAAGCAGGGAGCAGATGCTAATCTTTAAGACCAGGTAGTGGATTCGGAGAGGAGAGCAATTTTAAAGGATAAAGTCTGGCCGTTAAGCTAGCTGTCAGTCTTTTGCCAGCATTTTATTTTTCAGTCCAGCTTGATTTAGGTAATAATTGAGGCATTGTCCTTTAGAGGGGAATTTTGTCTTCCTGGGTTTGGGGTGCATGGTAGGATAGTTATCAGGAACAACCTGATAAACCACAAGCGCTGATGTCATCTAGCTCCATTGACTATATGAAGTCAGGGGTGCACGCCTTTAATCCCAGCAGAGGCAGGCAGATCTCTCTGACCAAACTGGAGGCCAAACTGGTCTACATACGGAGTTCCAGGACACACCCCATCTCAAGAAACCCAAAACCGAACTCCCCTCCCCCAAGAAGTCAGGTGCAATCACTGAAAGAAATGTCTTTGAAAATGTCGCTCTGCCTTTGATCTCCTCAGCTCCCGTTCCCATCTTACCTCAGACTGCAAGCATGTTTGCAGTCCTGTGCTAGGTAGGTGACTTAGTCAGGGAACATTCTTTTATCCTAAGAATTTGCTGCGTTGTGAGTAGCTCAGTGGTGGAGTGCTTGCCTAGCACGCCCAAGGCCCTGGATTCAGTCCCCAGTGTGGAAACAGTTGAAGATGCCAGTGTTTGTCCTTTCTGGTCCTGAGGCTCTGGCATTTCTAGAAAGTTAACTTTCCAGGTGTACCACTATAATTGTTTGTTTTATTCTTTCCCAGGAGTTTGACAAGAAGTACAACCCCACCTGGCACTGCATTGTGGGGCGGAACTTCGGTAGTTATGTGACACATGAAACCAAACACTTCATCTACTTCTACCTGGGTCAGGTGGCCATTCTTCTGTTCAAATCTGGTTAAAAGCATGGACTGTGCCAAACACCCAGTGATCCATCCAAAAACAAGGACTGCATCCTAAATTCCAAATACCAGAGACTGACTCTTCAGCCTTGCTAAGGGAACACCTCGTTTGAATCTGTTGTGTTTTGTACAGGGCATCATCCTCTGTACGAGTTTGTGGTTATAAAATAATTAGTAAAACAGCTTACATTTGTATTTATTTTCTAGTCCATACTTCTGTACCCCATTTTTTTTTCTCCCTTAGGCCATTCCTTTAAAAATAAATCTGTTGGAGATGTGTATGTGTGTTAGTTTGTTCAAGTAAGATAGGGTTGGAGCAGCTTACCAGCTGACAAATCCCCAGGACTATAGGGTTGAGGACTCTGTTTGTGGGATTAGACCTTTTAGTGCCCTTGAGATGGGATGCTCAGCTGGCCACCTCTGTTCTCCAGGTTATTTGGGCTGTTAGCCACAGGTCTGAGGCCCATCCCTGTCTCCCCAGCACTCAGGAGGCTTGGGCAGGAGCACTGTAGGTTCCAGGGGAGCCTGAATTAGAGTGAGCAGTGTCTCAGGACTTGCTCCCTAGGCTGTGCTCAGAAAACAATCAGTGAATGAAGCAAAGCTTCACATAAGGGCCTAATTAAAGCTGTGGGTCTGGTCACCAAAAGCAACCCCTTACAGGCTGAGAACCAACCCACACTGACCTTTGGAAAGTACAAGATCCCAACAGGGTTCCCTGTTTCCGTTTTCATGAGGTAAAGCCTTTTGCTTTAGATGTAATTAAGATTTTTCAGCAGCCAAAAAGCTGCTTCACAAGACCAGAGTTGCACATTTGAACTGACACTTTATGGATAATAGCAGGTCAGTTACAGTTTGGAAAGTTTTTCTCTACACCTGAATTTGGTTAGACACTTGTTTTAACAGTTCGGAGGAGTGTGAAACTGCTTTATTGTTCATGTGAGTATGCATGTGCAGGGCAGAGGACAACTGGGCAGCAGGTTTTCTACCATGTGGGTTCTGAGACCCAGACTTGACAGCAAGTCTGTTCCATAATCCATCTTGCAGGCCTGTTGGTTTTTGTAACTGTCTTATGAAGCCCAGGCTGGCCTCAAACTCAATATATGGCTGATAACCTCCAACTAATCTTCCTTGTTCACCTGCCAAATCCTGGAGCTGCAGATGTGCGACATCCCTCCTGGTTGTTGCAGTGTTTGTGACATTTGGCATGTGTTCCCTACTATCTGCAGAGAAGGGCATATTTTGGAGCAGGAGAGAGACTACAGTTAGGGTAATTGAGATTTGTATCTGTTTGAACAGGTGGAAATGTTTCCATAAATTGAGTCCCTTTCCCTCTTTATTACCTGGCTGTATTTTTATTTGAAACCCACCAGGAATTAGGCCATCAAAGCCGTAGTTTATCCAACCAGATGACGTCTCTAGCAACAGTCCCTAGAGCTGATGCAAGACAACATGGCTGGACATTGAGGGTTCTGGTAATTTGATCTGGCCCGGTTTTTTGTCAAGAGGCTGGTGGCTTTCAACTTTCATTTTCAGGTTCAGATGTGAGAAAACATGTTGCTATAGAAATAAAATTGGTTGGGTGGTTTATGGACTATCTCTTAGTGCCTGCTCCTTCCTGTTAATTTAAAAACCAGTAGGCTCCAGCTGGCTGAAAAACAAAGTGCAGTTTTTAAGGTTTAGCGTTTTCTCGGATGCTCTTTACTGCTGTTCAGTGACAGCCCAGGTCTTGTGAAATCTATAAATGACCCTAGTGTGCTGGGCCAAAAAGCAACATCTGCAGCCCTTTCAGATACCCCTGACGATGGTGTTGCCTTGCTTTGGTTGGTTTTTCAAGACAGGGTTTCTCTGTGTAGCCCTGGCTGTCCTGGAACTCACTTTGTAGACCAGGGTGGCCTCTTAGCATCACAATGGACTGTACAGGACACACTCTGCCTAGACCCATTCTGGAATACCGGAGGAGCAGCCGATATGCATAGTAATGTTTGTTGGTTAAGTTTTTTGAGATAAGTACGAACTCAATACGCAGCCCAAGCTGGCCTGGAACGGCTATGCAGACTTGGCTGGCAGTTCTGACACCCGAGTGCTGAGACTGCAGTTTTGTGCGGCCATTCAAGGCTCATAGTTTATGTATTCTTTAGATTTATATTTATTTTACTGCTTATGTGTATCACTGCTTGCATGTATGTGTGTGCACAGTGCCCACAGAGGTCAAAAGAGGGCACTGGGTTCCCCAGGCATGAGTTCAGATGATTGTGAACCACCATGTGGGTGCTGGGAACCAACCCTATTATCATTTCCTTCCCAACTCCCTTTTCTCTCTCTCTCTCTCTCTCTCTCTCTCTCTCTCTCTCTCTCTCTCTTTTCGTTATAAACATGTATAAATATATTCTGACAAGCTCTGTTTGCCAAGGCTTAGCAGTGGCTTTCTTGGATGACGGACACTGAGGATGGAGTCTTGGTGATGAGGACTGATAAAAGGACAATGACACACACTGCATCTGCATCACTCCTCCGAAAACGAGCAGCAGATACACCCAACTGTAAACTTTACTGCTTCACAAAATTCTACTTTTGTTTGTTTGCTGCCAGTGATGAGAACCAAACCCAGGCCCTCAACAGTCCATGAGCACGTGCTCTGCACTGAGCTGCACCCTCAGCCCCCGGTTCTAATACAGTCAGCGTTCTGACTCGGACCTGGTCTTTTGGCCCTAGATTCAATTCTAGTCTGAAGGGCTGGTTCGAACCATCCTTGGCTTCCAGTGATCCATTATCCTCTGGAAGGCGTCTGTGATAGAGAAGCTCCAAGAAGCCTCAGAACTGGGGGAGTGCTGGTTTTACCTGACTCCACACCGCACAGCCAAGTGTTAGCAGGAGTTCAGCAAAACCAGGCCAGACACTTCTGGGACAGGGCCTCAGTGGTCTGGGCAGCTACTAATGAGAGCTGCAAACATGGCAGGGTTTGTATCTGCCTTTTTGAGACTGGTCAATGCAGATCATGAATCCAAGGTGTGACAGCCATAAGAGGAAACATGCTCAGCCAGGCTCATCAGGGAGACCATCTTCCAGTTCCAGGCCTCAGCAGAAATGACTATTCGTGCTGCACACAGAAAAGGAGCTAAAGTTTAAAGCCAGAATGAATGGCCACGATCCCCGTGGTCAGGCTTTCGTAGGTCACCTTCTGAAAGCCTGCATCTTCAATCATCTCCTTGAACTCTTCCTAAAACACAAGAAAAGGCACATGGGATGCTTGGATTTCAGCCTCGGGGCCTTTGCTGTAAGTTACAAAAGCCCTGTACCTGATTTGGGAACTTCCGAATACTTTCCACAAGGTATTGATAGGACTTCCAGTCTCCTGCAATGACCTCACCAATGACAGGTATGACCTGGAAACTGTACAGATCATAAAGCCTTGAAAAAAAAAAAAAAAAAAAAAAAAAAAAAACAGAGAGGGACAAAGGCAAAGATTAGGATTTGTGTGCATTTCTGGGCATATTCCCTGGCCTCTTCACCAATAAAATAAGGAAAAGTGGAGGGTTAGGAGAGATGGCTCAGTGGTTAAGAATGCTTCCTGTAGCCGGGCGGTGGTGGCGCACGCCTTTAATCCCAGCACTCGGGAGGCAGAGGCAGGCGGATCTCTGTGAGTCTGAGGCTAGCCTGGTCTACATAGAGAGTTCCAGGACAGCCAGGGCTACAGACTGAGACCCTGTCTTAAAAAAAAAAAAAGATCTTTACAAAAATGTGCTTGGGTCATCCCTTAGTAGCAAGTAGGACCGCGTAAGCCAGGAGTCACTGACTCAGCTGTCCACAGGGTCAAGCACGCGCCTGAGACAGCCAAGTAGGGCAAAAGCAAGGCCGAGAGGCCGCAGCAGCGAATGACAGAGCTGCGGAACACCGGATGCCTGCGTGAAGGAGTCTGCTCTGCCAAGCTGGTGACGCATCTGATTTTCCCAATGAAGCTGGAAATCCAGGTCCTTAGGTAAAATTTCCCGATTTTAAGTTTTTGGCTGGCTGGCGGGTATGAGATAGAGCCTCATCCTGTAGACTAGCCTGTCCTGGAACTCATTATATATACCAAGTGTTGAACTTGAAGAGATCTTCCTACCTCAGCCTCCTGAGTGCTGGGATTACAGGTGTGAGCCACCACACCTGGCTGTTACATTTCTTAAAATGACACGAGTCAAACAAAACAAACCACGTGGGCTGGCCAACTCAGCCTCCAGGCGTCTGCTGAGGCTCTTGTGGCCTAAGCATTGTCACTAAGGACTCCCTGCCCTTTGGGGCCTCCACAGATGCCTGCAGCTTACTGCTCTTTTCTATCTATTTTGGGGTGGGGAACCTTTGCTAGACAAGTTTAAAAGCCCTGTTATCAATGCGAACCTGGATATGAGGGGATCATTCACTTGGCTAAACTCCAGACAGAGAAACCGTCCTCCTGGCTTCAGGACGCGATGGGCTTCTTGGAGTGCCTGAGAGAAAGAGTGAGAAGAAGATCCTCAGCAGACCTCTCCGCAATTCCAAGGGTCAGAGGCTGGGTTAGTTTCTATGAGCACTGTAAACATTCCCCATAAACTCCCTTTTATATCCTTAGGAGTCACAATGCAGAAACTACCCCATGTTACAGGCATTTGCTGCTCATGACCTGAGAAAGTTGCTCATGCAGGCGGACAGCACAGCTCCACGAAGATAAAGCTTAGAATTATGGGTTAGAGCCACAGTGGACAACCTCTCCCATGCAATGATTTGATTAAAAACTTTCATGTGTATGGGTGTTGTGCCTGATGTGTGCATCCCTTGTGTGCCTGTGCCTGCAGAGACCGGAAGAGGGCATCGTATCTCCTGGAACAAATTAGAGACAGGTGTGAGCTACCAGGTGGCTACTTACTGGGAATGCAACCTGCGTCCTCTGGAAGGAAGAGCAGCCACTGACCATCCTCCAGACCCCAACATAACAATTTTAATTAAAGGAATCTATCTGACAGAAAATGGCATGTATGTGGATAATTCATTTTCTGTGGGACAGAACGCGATGCATCTTTAACCATCAAGAGCCTTGTTAACATCATGGGAAATCTGCACAAACAGAACCTACTCAGCCATTGTAAAAGGAAGAAAAAAAGAGTTTTAAGTGATAACATGGAGGAAAATCACCATATAAGCCAGACTAGTCACCCAGGCCTCTAATCCCAGCTGCTTGGGAGACTGCACAAAGGACTGTAAGTTCAAGGCCAGACTGGGCTACAGGGTGAGTTTAAGGCCAGCTTAACTTAATGAGATTACTAATAAGCATGTATAAAAGCCCTGGGTTCAATCTTAAGCAACACAGACACATACAAAATCACTGATTTGTGTGTGTGTGTGTGTGTGTGTGTGTGTGTGTGTGTGTGTGTTTCTTTAGAATGCTGGAGACTGAGCTCAGGGCCTTGCACATGTGAGATAAATTCTCTACCATTTAGCTGCAACCCCAGTACACATCTGGCCTTTTCTCTGGAACTTTCTCTGTAGCCCAGGCTGGCCTCGAACTCAGAGCTCCGCCTGCCTCTGCCTCGGGAGGGCTGGGATTAGCGTGTGCCACCACCACTAGCTCCCCCTGCTTGTGTAGTGAGCTCTTTCCTGGGGAGTCATCTCCCCAGTCCCTGCTAAGCACTGGGGTTACAGGCATATGAAACCACACCTGATTGTAACAGACACACTTAAAAGGCACAAAACATCTTTACAAATATACACAAGGAGTTGGGGACTGTGTGGGAGAAGAGGCACCGAATGGCTGGGAGATTAGTGTGGGCAGGAGGTTCTCACTGACAAAACCAACTTTGATCCTATTCAAAAATATTTCATTTGAATCTCCTTTTTTTTTTTTTTTTTGTTTTTGTGAGATACAGTCATTACTGGGCCTGGCTATAGGACAAGAACTCATCACATAGACTCTTGTGGCCTTGAACCTGTAATGATGCCTCTCCTGCCTCCTGAGTGCTGGATTACAGGCAGGAGCCACAACTGGCAAAAACATGTTTCAATCAGAGCAAATAATAAACCTTTTATAGCTGCAGGATGGCCATAAAAAAACAAGCTACAGCACGGGTTCTGGCTGCCTAGCACCACAACAAACTGCAGAATAATGTAGGGAAGGGTTTGTTTAGCTTACAGTCTGGTAAGTTCCAGGCTGGGACGGGGGCACCTGTGAAGATGCACAGGATAGGTCTACATGGCAGATCGCCTTGAAGCCAAGAAGCAACAAAGAAAGACTGCTCTTCTTTTGTTTTTTGAGACAAGGTCTCATACAAGAACCACATACCTGGCCTTGGTTATTGTAAATAGGATCTATCAGGCCAGGAGACACATGCCTTTAATCCTACCACTCTGCAACCAGAAGTAGGTGATGTGCATAGTGAGTTTGAGGCCAGCCAGGGTAACAAAGTGAGACCTTTTCTCCAAAACAAACCCACAGAACACAAAACAACAAAGATAAGCTCTAGCTCTACAGCCAAGACTGGCCTGGAACTTAACACCTCTGCTTCAGCCTCCCAGGTCCTGTGACTGCTGCATATGCCGACATGGCTGGCTTAGAAAACTACATTCTAGCAAATGATCAAACCCACAAAGAGGGTTGCAAAGACCCTCTCTCTGGTCTGCAGTCAGTGAGAAATTTCTATCTGAACCGGAGGGCACTTTAGTGGACTGAGCCCTTAGCCTGGAGAAATCTGTGGCAGTCCAAGCAGCTAGTATCAGAATTAAATTGGAGGGCACTCAGTGGCTGTTTGCAGAGGATTATGTAGTATGAGAAAATCCCACATGACTGGTGTCAGAAACAGTGCAGAATGTGGGAGAGACAGAAAAATTTCCCCCTACAGTAGCAAAGTAATTGTTTACAGGATGAATTTGTCTCTTAGAGAGAGAGTCTGTTTGTTTGTTTGTTTGTTTTTAAAGCTGGATGTGTAGCTCATGTCTGTAATTCTAGCATTTGGGAAACTGAAGCAAGATTGCTGCAAGTTCAAAGACAGCCTGGGCTACATAGTGAGTTCTAGGTCAGCCTGGACTACAGAGGGAGTTCTAGGTCAGCCTGGGCTACAGAGGGAGTTCTAGATCAGCCTGGGCTACAGAGGGAGTTCTAGGTCAGCCTGGGCTACAGAGGGAGTTCTAGATCAGCCTGGGCTACAGAGGGAGTTCTAGATCAGCCTGGGCTACAGAGGGAGTTCTAGGTCAGCCTGGATTACAGAGAGAGACTCTGCTTCAAAATGAGGATTTTTGTTTTTTCAAGACAGGATATTGTTACATGGGTCTTGATGGCCTGGAATTCACTATGTAGAATAGGCCTCAAACTTAAAGCAATCCTCCTGCCTTTACAGAGTATTGCGAATATAGCCATATGCTACCACACCTGCCTACAAAGTGTTTTGTTTTGTTAAAAAAATATACCTGAGTATGGTGGTACACACCTTTAATCCCAGCACTTGGGAGGCAGAGGCAGGTGAATCTCTGAATTTGAGTACAGCCTGGTCTACACAGTAAGTCATAGATAGTAAATTCTATGCCAGGACTACATATGGAAACCTTGTCTCAAAACAACAATGACGACAACAACAAACCACACACACACATACATGTGTGTATATACGGATCTATATATGTCTATACCTACACCTATATACACAGCGTGTGTGCACACATGAACATGCATGTGGACAGCGGAGAACAACTTGCAGGAGTTGATTCTGTCTTCACATGTATTTCCTGGGGATTGAACTCAGTGTGTTAGGTTTGGTAGCAAGTGCATTTATCCTGCACTTCTGATCTTGGTTTCCAAGTAATGATATAGAGAGAGGGAGAGAGAGAAAAGACAAAAATAAAAACAGGAGGGGGAGAGAAGAGGAGGGGAGGGAGAAGGCTTAGAGAAATGCTAGACAGGTCAAGGTCTCCAAACCGCCAGGAGGCATGCGCACCCTCAACTGACCTATGGGGTTCCCACAAGGCCCCACCTAAAGGTCCATAGTGTAAGGATTATGTCCTTAATTACGTCACCAGCCTGCCACGGCGTCCCAGCCTAAAAAGTGGGCGTGCCCTCTGTGCACTCTTTCCTTCCATACTCCCCCCCTCCACACGGTCGGTCTCTCTCTCTCTCTCTCTCTCTCTCTCTCTCTCTCTCTCTCACCCTCTCTCTCCCAATAAAGCTCTAGAAAGGTAACCATGGCTCGTGATTTTTCTGCCAACCAACACTCTCCTCCGTCGGCATGGCCGCCACGGGCTTAACCAACACACAGCACCTCTCAACAGCGTCACCCTCAGGTCTCTCGGAGAGTACTATATGCAAACCAGAGCAATCGCCACAAAGTCTCACCCAGAAGTAAAGGAGTCAGACAACGGGGCCACATCCCAGAAAGGAAGCCAGTTCCTTGCATATGGTTTTTAAATGTTTGACAGTGTTCAGGAGGAAGTGAAGAGCTGAATCCTATTGAGAAATGAGTGAGCATTCTCTTCCTGCTGTACGGGAACCATGTTCCCTTCTGCCCGTACAGCATCCAAGTGCCCCTTTCTGTGTCTGACCAGGCCTCTGACCTGCAAACACACACAGCTTCACAAGAGGAAACAGGAAATGCCACAGCAGGTTCAACCACGAAGAAAATGTAAGTGCCAACCTGAGCAACCATGAGCTGGTCTGTGGTTCAGGCTAAATTTTATGGCAACTTAGAAGAAAGTCCTGGGGCTGGAGAGATGGCTCTGTGGCTAAGAGCATTTACAGCTCACACAGAGGACCCAAGTTCAAGTTCCCAGCACCCACATGAGGTGGCTTCTAACTTCCTGTAACTCCAGCTCCAGAAGATCCAACACTCTCTGGCCTCCAAGGGCACTTGCATGCACACGGTACACATAGACTCACAATACACATACACACACACACACACACACACACACACACACACATCAATGAAGAAATATATATGGAGATAGCTCAGTGGGTAAGAGCACTTGCTCTGGAAATAAGAGGACCTGAGTTCAAATCCTCAGTACCTATGTGAAAGCTATGCTTCCCAGGGCCAGTATACCAGCATATACACACCACACACTGCTGCAACCCACAGGAAAATGTAATGGAGTTTGGCTACTATATCACAAAAGCTACTACTTGGAAAGGTCAAGGACTTTTCCTAAGGTCAAGCCATGGCTTAAGAAGTCTTGGTGATATTTTAGCTTTTGTATTAACCAATTCCTGCAATGATTTCCTTGTATACTACGTATGCTTCCAAGAACTCCTAACAGTGTATTTTATCTGAAGTACCTATCAAGCATCCAAAGCCAAAGAATCTCCTCAATTAAGGTAATTAAGCTCAGACCCTTCTTTCTTATACAGCCTTAGGGCTATTTATACTAACATTATAGACTCCTAACATTTACGTAACCACCTCTAGGAATGGAGTGCGAGCACATAAATTCCCTTTTTCTGATACATTAACCAATTTTAGCTCTTAGTTGACCTCCTCCCTTAACCACTCCCCTTTTGGGTTGTAAAAGAAAGCCTGACTGTCATTGCCTGAGGAAAACTCTTGTCTGCCTTTATGACCCTGTAAGGATTCAAGCCTGGTGACCTTGCTTTGGCTAGAGCACTGCTATTGCATGGGTGTATAAATGTAAACCTCAGAGACTGAGAGAGGATTTTAACTGGAGAACTAGATGGAGAACTAGACGAATGAGATGGAAGATGAGGAAGAGCCAGATGGGGAAGAATGAGATGAGAAAGACCAAGATGGGGCGGAACTAAGATGAGAGAATTAAGACAGAACCTAGAGGGACAGCAGACAAAGGTAGACAGGAGGCAAGATAGGAGCTGGGCATGAGAACAGAACTGAGGCTGTGTAGACAGGATTTTATCCTAGAGGAATAAAGTAGACGGACAAAGAGCTTGGTGTACTTAGATTCTTTTCCCAAAAATAATTTGCGCCATTGTAGCTTCTCTTCTGGGCCCCTGGGGAGAAGATTATTAAGGCTAGACCATAATAATATTCGAGACATACACCACCAGCACCACCCCCCCCCACACACACACAACACACAAATAAATACATTAAGGAGGAGGAGGAGGAAGAAGAAAACTCTAAGCTTAAATAGTCACTCCTCTTAAGTACTGGGCCTAGAAAAGGATCTTCCCTGTCCTCACGTGGGGTAGGTCCACTCCAGAGGAACTGCTACCCTGAAAGTCACATGTGTCCTGAGCATGCAGGTGATCATACCTGGTCAATGTGTGTGACATTCCGGATCCCAAAAGCAATGGTGTACACATCAAATTTGTCATCATCAAAGGGCAGTTCTTCAGCATCTCCCAGTACCCATGCAAGTCCTGGAAGACAAAACCAGTTCTGGGTATAAGTCTAGGAAGCTGTTTCCCATGCACCAGAGAAGTAGTGAATCTGAGGATTGTGTAGTAAGCCAAGTAAGAGAGTGAGTACCCTAGGCATCAATGTGTGTGGCTTGTGGAGGTGGTGATGGTCCAGTGGCATGCAGCCCATGATGCAAAGTCTGGGTAATGTCAGAACTGAAGTGAGAGAATTCGAGAACTGTTTGGTTGTTGTGGAATATTACTTTAACTATGTGAAGGTGTGTTGTATTTGTTTAATGATGTAAAGATGTGTTGCTTTGCCTACCTAAAGCTCCTGATTGGTCTAATAAAGAGCTGAATGGCCAATAGCTAGGCAGAAGAGCGGTAGGTGGGGCTGGCGGGCAGAGAAAACACATAGGAGGGAGAAGAGAAGAGAGGGAGAAAGAGAGGGAGACACCCAGGGCCAGCCAGTCAGCCAGGCACAGAGTAGGACATACAGAATCAAAGAAAGGTAAAAAGCCCTGAGGCAAAACATAGATGAAGAGAAACAGGTTAAACTAAGTTATAAGAACCAGTGGGACAAGCATAAGATAAGGCCGAGCATTCAGAATTGATAAGAAGTCTCCGTGTCTTGATCTGGGGGCTGGAGGTCCAAGGAAGCCTGCTTGCTACATTTGGCGTGTGGGGCCTCCGGATTTGGTGTCAGAAGACGTCACCTAGCTGCCTTCTCCACTGTACCCCGGCTGCCCTCACCGGGGACAGTCACCGCTAGCATCTCTGTTTCTGAGATCAATCACAGCCCGGGCACTCTGTGTTCTGGGCGAATGCTGCCCTGAGCTACACGTTTACCCTAAAGCAATTGTTTTCCAGCCAGGTGCTTCACAGGTTTTACTCATTCATTTTTTAATGGTTTTCAAGACAGGGCTTCTCTGAGGAGCCCTGGCTGTCCTGAAACTCACTACACGTGGACTAGACTGGCCTTGAAATCACAAAGTCCCACCTGCCACAACCGCTCGGCTCCAGCTTTCTTTTAACTTTTCATTTTGGGATGAATTTAACTAAACTACCCAAGCCTGAGCAGGAACGAACTCACTCAGGCCCAGGCTGGCCTGGAATTTTTGATTCTCTTGCCTCAGCTTCCCAAGTATCTGGGATTGCAGGCCTGAATCATTGGCCTGACTCCAAGTTCAGAACTCATCAGGGTAGCCATGTTCTAAAGGACACTGATTTGGATCTAATATAATTCATTAAGGACCAGCAAGGCAGCTCTGTGGAAAAGGTGCTGTCACCAAGACTGACACCTGAGTCTCATTCTTGGAAACAAGATGGTGGAAGGAGAAATCACTTCTCCAAACTGTCCTTTGACTTCCACAAAATACACTTGTGCACACACATACAGGCACACAAAAACACTCTTGTGCACACACATACAGGCACACAAAAACACGCTTGTGCACACACATACAGGCACACAAAAACACGCTTGTGCACACACATACAGGCACACAAAAACACGCTTGTGCACACACACAGGCACACAAAAACACGCTTGTGCACACATACACACACAAAAACACACTTGTGCACACACACATACAGGCACACGAAATAAGTGGATTAATGTAAAAAACCCCAACACTGTCAAATAAACTTCACAGGAAGCTACTATTTTGGACTATGCTCCTATGCTAGGTCCAATAGACCAGATTGAGACTCACACTGAAATTCTCGTGCTTAAGTTCCTACATCCACATGGAAAATGACCCACTGTGAGACCTGAGGACTAGCACAGCTCCTCCGACTTTAACCCTACAATGAGAAAGGGACAACTGGGAACGTTCCGCTGTTAACCACTCACTGCTCTTCTGGACTCATCTACAGAGATGGCAACTCTGAAACAGCCAATCGGCTTTTGATTCTCCCATCTGCTTTCTCTAGTCTTTATCTCTTTATAAAGCCAACCTCTTGGACATTCAAACCTCTTTTGGGGGGGAGGAGGTTTCAAGACAGAGTTTCTCTGTGTAGTTTTGGTGCCTGTCCTGGAACTCGCTCTATAGACCAGGCTGGTCTCAGACTCAGATATCCGCCTGCCTCTGCCTCCCGAGTGCTGGGATTAAAGGCGTGCGCCACCACTCAGATTGGAAACCTTTTAGAGTTTATGTCTAATTGGCTACATGTGGAATAATGTTAGCAAAGGACAGATTCCAACCATCAAGCTCAAAGGGTTGTTTTGTTGTTTGTTTGTTTTTATGTACATGTGTGTGAGTGTACCTGAGTGTGTGTAAGCGCACCACATTTGTGCAAGAGCCCACAGAGGTCAGAAGAGGGTGCTGGAGGCCCTGGAACTAGAGTTTTAGCAGTTGTAAGCTGCCGTTTGGATGCTGGGAACCCACTGCAAGAACAACCCGCCTTCTCAGTGGCTGAGCCACCTCTCTAGTCCCTGGCTTAAAGGCTGGAAGTGGCTGTATTTTTCATTGCATAATCAGGCAGGTAGAGGTAGAACTACCAGGGGCTCAAGGCCAGCCCTGACTGCTAGCCTGGGTAACGTGACATCTCGTCTTAAACAACAACGGATTCCTAGACAGGTTCATAGCCACACTACATTGCCCATCGTTTCCCTGTTCTCCATTCTTTACGGCCAAGCACCAGACAAGGGAAATACATCTGTCAGCAGGAGTAAGACATGCAGTGCCTTTGTCTAGTCTGCCTTCTGACTCGTGTGGCCAGCTAACAAAGGAGTCCTTCATCGTCAAGGCCAAGTGGGCTGCAGTTCGTCTAGGCAGCTCCTTTTTGGTGTGTGAGGAGGAGGAGGAGGAGAAGGAGGAGAATAATTGGCCTAAAATAACCAGACATTCATAGTGGGCGCGGGAAGCAGAGAAATGCTGACATTGCCCAGAGCGTTGACAGAGGACTTTTTGTGACAGGCCCTTGTCTCTCTGGCTGCCTGCACTGCCTGGGCAGCGTGGAAGAGGGCACTCTGGCGGTCGGGCAAGCTGTCAAGAGGGTGCAACATGCAGGGTCACCAGTGAACGTGCAATATTCAGGGTAAACTTTTGTTGTTGTTGTTTGAGACGGTTTCTCTATGTGGCCTGGACTGACTGGGGACTCACTATATAGAGTTCTCACAAAGATCTACCTGGTTCTGCCTTCCAAGTTCTGGAATTAAAAGTATGTACCACCATGCTTGGCTAGGGCAAGTGTTTTGAAACATTCAGTGGCCAGAGGTAAAATCAGTGGCAGCATAGTCAGCATGTGCAAGAACCTGGCTTCAATCTCAGTGCTGAAAAAGGCATTTAAAGAGAGAGAAAGAGAGAGAGAGAGAGAGAGAGAGAGAGAGAGAGAGAGAGAGAAATTGTGTGACTTAAGAAGCTCCTGCTATGAATTCAAGGCCAGCCTGGTCTACAGAGTTAGTTCCAGGCTAGTCAAGACTATATATAGTCAAGACCCTGTCTCAAAACAAAACAACAAAACCAACACCTTGAAGGAGACTTCTAGGGCCAGTGAGATGGCTCAGCGGGTACAGGGGCTTGCTGCCAGACCCAATGACATGAGTTCAATTCCCAAGATCCCATGGTGGAAGGAGAGAACCAACCCCCACAAGTTGTCTTCTGACCTCCACAGGAGTGCTATGGCACCAGCATCATAGCCCTAGCCCTGATTAAACTAAAAACCCTAATTTTAAAAGGTAACCAGGGCTGGGGAGATGGCTCAGCAGTTAAGAGCACTGGCAGCTCCTCCAGAGGACCTGGGTTTGAGTCCCAGCACCCAGCTGGTTTACAACCATCTGTAACTCCAGTTCTAGGAGATCTGATGCCCTCTTCTGCTCTCTGTAGGCACCAGGCACCCATATGCTGCAGAGACATATGTGCAATTTAAAGACTGTACCAATTTAAAAAAAAAAATTGCAACAAAAAAAGAAGCTCCTTAAGCTCTTTGGGCCACACAGCACTGTTCGTCAAGCTTAGCATGCGGTTTCAATTCTGGAGCAACACCTATGAGCTGTGCTCAGCCACATAAGCCACCTTCAGCTCCCGCTGACTGGAGCATCACGTGCATCACCTTCCTCTGTAAACATGCAAACAATGCCAGGGTCTGCTGAGGGACTCACCCGCCGTGTGTCCTTGGTCCAGGGCTTTCTGCTGTCCAACCTTTAGCATCTCCCTGTTGATGTCACAGACTATGACAAGCGAACCACCCAAGGGATCCTCTTCATGCTGGTACTTTTTGGCAATTTCTTCCCAGGATAAATTTTGCTGAGCCCTTAACTGCCTCTTCCGTTTCCTCTGATGCTGAGCCTGAACATACTTAAGGAACCGGAATGCAATGTCGCCTGCGGGAAGCCAACAAAAGGAGGATACAAATGAAACCAGACAGACAGTACCCCAAGCCCCAAGAGCAGACGCAGAGAGGGATGTGATCGTGGAAGGATGCTTCTGCCCCTTTCAGTAGAAACCGGTTCCCACTCCCACCCCCAAAAGGACGTGTCTATACTGTCTAGGCTGGCCTTCAACTCCTGATCCTCCACCTATGGTCTCCTGGGCTGGGATTACAGCTGCAGGCGACCATTGCTGAGTTAACTGAACCCTTTTCCTTCCTTCTTTCCTTCCCTCCTCCCCTTCTTTTGTGACACTGTCTCATGTAGCCCAGTCTGGCCATGGCTCACTAAGTAGCTAAGGATGATTCTGACCTCCTGGTCCTCCTGCCTCTACTTCCTGAGCACTGGGACTCCATGTGCACACCACACCACTGCTGTTGAAACTAGTTTTAAGGGCTGTTTTAAAGGTTAAGGGCTACTGGTGTGGCTCAGTTGGCAGCGTGCTTGCCTAGCACACACAAATCAAGGGGCTGCATGCCTAGCATGGCATACACCAAATACACCAAGCGTGGTGGTGCATGCCTGCAGTTCCAGCACTTGGGAGGTGGAGGAAAGAGGATCAGGGCAGCCACAGCCACGCAATGAGTTTGAAGTCAGTCTGTGGTACATGAGACCCGTCTCAAAAAAAAAAAAAAAAAAAGCCACTCACAGCAGCACATGCCCACTACTTGGGAGGCACGTGGATGATCTTTGTGTTAAAAGGCCTGCCTGATCTATATAGCAAGTTCCAGATCAGACATGGCAACATAGTAAGACCCTGTCTCTAAAAAACAAAACAAACAAACAAAAAAAGCAAGACTTACAAAAGTAGTAAGAGTAGTATGTGCTCTAAAGCACGGAGTCACTTCTCCAGCCCCTATTTGTTTGGTTTTTGAGACAGGGTCTTGATCTGTAGCCCAGACTGGCCTCACATGCACTACGGAATCCAGGCTG
The DNA here is from genome assembly GCA_902168425.1 of Peromyscus attwateri. Lineage (NCBI taxonomy): Eukaryota > Metazoa > Chordata > Mammalia > Rodentia > Cricetidae > Peromyscus > Peromyscus attwateri. The sequence continues at coordinate 17,010 of CABHPP010123810.1, forward strand.
GCTTTGAATTTACTTGGCTCCTCCTGCCCCAGCCTCCCAAATGCTGAGATTAAAGGCTTTCTGATGTACACTTTCTTGGCACTTTTCTCCCCAGGTGCTCAGTGTGCAACAAGAAACAAAGGCCACAGTATGCTTTGATGCCCGATGTGCAAGTGGGTAGGGAGGAAGGCGGCCTGAAAAGCTTGTGTCCTAAACAGCTTGTGTAATGTGAGAAAAGGCTTCTCTCCAAACAGAAGGAGAGTGGATTAAAGGCCAAACAGAAGATAAAACAGGCTGAGGAAAAGCTCCGTGACACAGCACTTAACTACTGTATTTTGAAGCCCTGGGTTTACTTACTCCCCAGCACTGAGGAGGAAAACCAAAGCAAAACAAAACAAAAAACAAGCTGGGCATGCTGCCCTGGGGATGTGATCCCAGCACTTCGGAGGCAGAAGCAGGAGGGCCTTAGAAAAGCGCCAGGCACAAAGCTGCTCTGGACCGACATGCTTGCCCTTTCTCAGAAGTTAGACGCACACTGATCCTTCAGTCACCACCGTCAGCCCAAGAGGCAGCCCACTCCTACAGCAGACAGGCCTAACACTCAGCCTTCCCCAGGCACACCAAACAGGGCGTTACCTGTGCCGCCAGCCACGTCGAGCAGTTGGGTCCCAGGCAATGGGTGCATTTTCTTGATCAGCAAATCTTTCCAAGCACGATGGATGCCGAGACTCATCATGTCATTCATCACATCGTACTTCTTTGCTACACTCTCAAACACCTGGTAGACTGGGGTGGGACAGACACACTGTTATCAACAGGATTAACATGGGGAAAATCTAAATGAAAAAGACAAAGGGAGGCCTTTCCTCTTGAAATTGCCTGTCTTTGCAAGGTGACGCTACGCCACAATGCTTGATACCCGACGTGCACCTTAACATTATGTTTCCCCTCTCGTGGTGCTGGGGATGGAATCCAGGGCCTTGCACATGACAGGTAGGACCCTATCACTGAGTGACTTCCCCAGGCCCCAATACCACCCTGCATCAAATGCTTAAAGGTGTACAGGAGAAGCCAACCTCTTTCCTAATGTCCAACATCACCATTCAAACAGCTTGTTGGGTTAACTGGGAGTCTGCACGTGAAACACAAGCTTCCCGGAGTTTTCATTCCATGACTCGTGATGAAAATAAGAGGAGTATGTCATAATCAGTGACCGGTTACATCATCTACTTTACAGACTGCAGGCTGATGTGTGTCATCATGGATGGGTCAATCAGTTTACACTCATTCATGTCAGAGCATAACACTTCTGCTGTTTCCTGGTCCCTCGGTGACAAACCAATGTGGCATGCTTAGCTCAGTGAAGGAGGAAATTGAGCAACAGAAACGAAGAGACCAGAGGAATGAGGTTCAGATCAGTGAGCAGGACTAAAGCCCTGAATTTAATGCCAGCACTGCAAAAAGCAAAAAGCAAACAACAGCAGCAACAAGGAAGAGTGATGGGGGAATGTCCTTCTGTATGCTGTGAAAATATGTTGCTCTGACTGGGTGGTAAATAAAGCCCTTTGGCCCATGGCAAGGCAGCTTAGAGGCAGGAGGAAAATTCAAACAGATAGACAGGAAGAGAAAGGAGAGGAAAAAGCAGCCGCCAGATGCCACCGAAGCAACAACATGCCAGCAGACCAGTAAGCCACGGCCACGTGGCAACTTACAGATTAATAGAAATAGGTTAATTTCAGATATAAGAACTAGATAACAAGAAGTCTGCCATGGCCATAGTTTCAAAATAATATTAGCCTGTGTGTGTTTTTTTGGGTTGGAGCAGCTGCGGGACTGGCGGGTGAGAGAGATTTGTCCTGACCGCAGGCCAGGCAGGACACAGGCACACTTTCAGCTACAGAAGAGTGCATCGCACAAGTGGAAAGGGACAGTGGGGGGAGCAGAGTGAGAATGCAAGCGTGCAGTGCAGTCACAAGCAGACGAGGTGACGGTGGGGGTACACACTGCTGGGGCCCAAGAGCCTCCAGACACACAGCAGAGGGAGTTTGTGAGTGGAAACTTTCTAACCTAGGTGAGGCCAACCAGGTTCAGATGTTTCAGAGCAGAAGTGGCAGGAAATCACCTGCCACAGGGCCAGGGAGATGGCTCAGGGGATGGGGCACCTGCCACAGGGCCAGGGAGATGGCTGGCTGGGTGGAGCACCTGCCTCCAAGCCTGAAGATGTGAGTTTGAGCCCCAGGACCCATATGGCAAAGGAGAGAACTGACTCCTGCAAGTTGTCCTCTGACCTTCACCGAGCCCACAGACATGCAAACACACACAATCAATACAAATGTGATAGAGTTTTTCATAACTTCCATTAAAGGGGTTCTTAGAGATATTTCATGATGTTGAAAGCACAAGAAGCTGACCAAGCTGCCTCTCTATCCTATCCCCTAACAAAAAGTTTAGAATGGGGTTAATGGCAATTTGCCAAGTCATAGGAAACACACTTAATCCCTACTGTAAGCTTTATGACAAGGGAACAGTGTTCAAATCGCTCCTGGTACTTTTTTGTTTTGTTTTTGTTTTTGTTTGTTTTTTTGAGACAGGGTTTCTCTGTGTAGTTTTGTGCCTGTCCTGGAACTCACTCTGTAGACCAGGCTGGCCTGGAACTCACAGAGATCCACCTGGCTCTGCCTCCCAAGTGCTGGGGTTAAAGGCATGTGCCGCTGCCGCCACCACCGCCCGGCTGTGTGTGTGGTTTTTAAAGGGGTGGGGATGGTGTCATTCCTTAGTAAAAAACTGTGTTAGAGTGGTAGTTCTCCCACTTATTAACAATTTTATATTTGTCTCTGTAGAGACAGGCTCTCACTAGCTGAAGCTGGCTTCAAATTCGAGGTATAGCAGAGAACTACCTTGAACTTCTAATCCTCCTGCATCCACCTCCCAACTGCTGGGATCCCAAGTGTACACCACCACACACAACTGGGCTGCGGGAGTGAGAGGCAAGAAGCACCCTACCCACTGAGCTACATTCCCAGTCCCTGACTACCATTTTAAATCGTGCAAGTTCTTGCTTGACCTTCACTGTTTCCCAAGAGAGGGATTAACAACAGTCACTAATGGGAAACTGAAGTGAGAAATGGGGGGGTGTGGGGGTGGGGGTGAGAATGTCCACACGGCGCCTGGCAGAGGGCAACCTCGAAGTCGGTGAGAGTTATTTAAGGATGCTGCGGCGCACGCCTTTCATCCCAGCACTCAAGAGGCAGAGGCAGGTGCATCTCTGTGAGTTCGGGGCCAGCCTGGTCTACACATCAAGCTCGAGGACAATCAAGGTTACCCAGAGAGACATAGGGAGTCAAAAGAGAAACAAAAAAAGGGGGGGCACGTGTAGCAAGGTGTAGCGTCGCAAATGCCTGCGTTCCCAGTTAAGACTCGAAGAGTGTGGGAAGTTGAGTCTGGGAGGCGGGCACTCCTCGGAAGTCGGGACTGCAGGAATGAACGTAAGGACTAACATCCCCAGGGCTCACAGGGCATTAGATCCACCCTCAGGCGGGTAAAGGAACCCGACTCGAGGACGGACAGGTCCCTCCATCCGCCCTCTGGCCCGGTCGGTCACCTTTGCCGCCTTTCTCCTCCTCCGACACAGTCTCGAACCCGAAGTGCGTCTCCGCGGCCCGCTTCTCCTGGGACAAGGACCGCGCACTCAGCGTGGCTCCCGGCCGGGAGCGATGAAGCCGGGGCAGCCTGCGGTCTCCCGCCGCCCGCGACCACCCGCGGCAGCAGTAGCGCCACAGACCGCAGCTCCTGGGGGCCGCCATCTTGATATCCCGGCGACCGCGGGCGGAGAGCACGTCGGGTTGCGTCACCAGCCCGGGGACGGGTGCCGGCAGGAGACAGAATTAGTGGAACGCACGCACCCGGA